>JAOQMP010095122.1:0-15818 GCA_027563575.1 Erythroxylum pedicellare
ATCAAGTCACATACTTGATGACATAAGCCTAATACTATTCATGGAACGTAAATCACATTACATAAACCATATACATGTATATATAAAAGAATACCTCATAATATCTTATTAATAAGCCATAATGTTAGTACAAAAGTCATATATGTCTATTGGCCTAGGGCATACAACTAACAATCAGATATAAGATGTTTAGTACAAACTTAAACACCTTTTTTAATATCTATGGGGAAAAAGATCATTAGTAATATAATTATAGTTAGAAGGATAAGAGATGAAGGAGACTTACTAAAAAATTACTAAAAGATTCCATAAGAAATGAATTTAGAGATAGCATTTAACTAAGTATAACATGCTCAGTAGCTTTATCTACATCTTTTCTCTGAGCATATGTTTCTAAATCTAATTTGCAAAGCCTTACACCTTTAGGTTTTTCATTCTCACAATTAATGATTAAATTAAAAATTTACACAATGATTCGTTCCTCTTCTTCCTTTTTATCCTCCTTAAGAGGTGATTAGGTTAGAGAAAATTATGGCTTTAATTCCTTAAATGTGATAACCATACTCATAGAAAATTTTCAAGATGGTGGATGATAACATTTATTTCCACTTTAGGTGATAGAGCAAACACATATTTAAAAGCACAAAGATCTAATTTGTCTACATTTTTCTTATAAACCAAACATACACAACCAAAAACTTTATGAGGTACAGTGTAAGAATTAATACCTTATAAGATTTCCAAAGGACTTTAAAGCCTAGTGTTTTCAAGGGTGTTTTGTTAATAAGATATGTCGCTAAAAGTACTGCATCACCTTAGTAGACTTTTAAGATATTCATACTAACCATAATATCTCTATCCACTTCTAATAAACGCCTATTCTTTCATATAGAAGCTACATTTTGGGCACTTGTATTAACACAACTACTATGGTGCAATGTTCCATATGAATCAAGATAGTCACAAAAATACCTTCTATATTCTCTGTGTTATTATCAGTCCTCAAAATCTTAACCTTAGCATTAATATGTGCAAATCATTTTAGAAAGATTTAAAATAAGAAAATACCTCATTCTTCGTTTTCAAAAAATAAACCCATGTCATCCTACTATAATCGTTTATAAAGTGATAAACCATCTACAACAAGACAAAAAAATTGTTTAAGCATGACCCCATACATCGTAATTAATAGTCATAAAAGAACATTACTTATTATTAATTAAAGGATAAGAATGCCTTGTTTTTTTTTGGTAAATTCACAAGCATTACAAAATAGTAAATATGAATTGCACTATTTGAAGAAATTTAGAGATAATATTTCTAAAACATTAAAATATGAATGTCCTAGTCTCTTATAAAACTAAAACAATTGTTGATTAGCAGATATTTAATATGCAACATGGCAATAAGTGACTATTCCTATCCCTATCTAGCAGATACAGATCATCTTATAGTATATGATATCCAATATAATCCATATGCTTAGTTCCTGAAATGCACTAAGTAGGATAGAATTTAACTTTACTATTCAGTTCATTATTAAGGGAACTAACAGACAATATATAATTTGGAAAATTAGGAACATGAAGGATTGGTGATAGTTTAATGGAAGGAGTAAAATTAACATAACATATTCTAGATATAGGAGATAAAAAATTATTTATATCTTTTCCTAAACATGTCGTATAAGTCAAAAAATTATTAGAATAGCTTGTCATAAGATTTAATGCTCCAAAATCTATAACCATGGATTATTATGAGTTTTATAATTGGAAAGCAATTAAGTAACTGATTTGGAAAAATTAGAAGAAGCACATTTAAGTGTGAGCCGAGCTAATATAAAAGATTTCATAGAGTTTGCACCCATTTGTTGGAAAAATAGCCAATCCTTATTGTTTCTCTAAACAAAGGTGCATCTATAGCCTTGAACAAATTTACTTGTGGCTTAGTGGAACCGATTCATTTACCTCCACATCCTTTCGTTGGTTGAGCATAAAGTTTCCAACAACTCTCTTTGATATGCCTCTATTTACAATAATAATCACATTTTAAGTGATTTTTGATTATTGGACACTAGTCACTTCCTTTCTCTAGCTCATGAGTGTTATTAACAATTAGCAATGCTTTTTCCATGGGTTTTATATGTATCATAAAATTCTTGTGAATTTCTTCTTATTAAACATAAAAGTAAACTTGTCTTAAGAAAGCAAAAGGATCCCTTACCTAGAACTAGTACTCGTTTCTAAGTATATTCCATATTTATACCACAAAGAAAATTATATACATAGTCCTTTTATATTAGCTTCTAAAATTTAATTTCATCTTACAGATATCCAAGTTGGTATCTTTATAATAGTCCAATCCTTTCCATAAACCACATAATTTAACAAAGTATTATGTTATAGTCATCTCTCTTTTTTTATACTCATGTACCTTATTTTGTGTCTAATAAATATAAACATCATTACCCTCATAAGAATAGGTCTGAGAAGTTGCACTCCATGTAAGGATCATTGGTTGCACTCCACCTAAAGATGGCAATGATCCAGCTTTTATTCAATAGACATAATCTAAGTTGACAAGGATTTGGGCTAGTTTAGGCTTTTTTTTTTGTTGAAAATTTTGAGCTTCAGGAGGAGTTAGGCTTGGGTTATCCAATTGGTTGGATCCAAAGCCTGAAATTTTCACATAAAATAATGTCAATTAGGATAAAATGACATCATTTTAAATATAAAAGTTAAAAAAATAAATTCAATCAAGCCTAATTGAGCTTTAGGCTACCCAAGTAGGCTTAAGTTTGTGCTTGGAGCCTCGGGCTCAATTGAGCTTTGAGCTAGGCTCAGGCCTAAAAACAAAATTTTATGCCTAACTTTAAGTCTTTTGTGTAAAGTTGAATAGCAGATAACCTCGAGCAATTTGCAATTGCATCAAGTTGAGTAACCATGACACGATAAGAGAGTTTTCTCACTGAGTGAGTGTTAGATCATTAGTAGGTTGTTTTGGCTTATCTCCTATAACAAATCCCGCAAACCCTGAGCTCAAATGAATAATAAATAAGACCTTAACCAAGTAAGGTAATTGGTTCCATCTACCTTTACTGGACTAATTTATAGAGAAGTTTAATCAAATATAAATCCAAATTTGACTCCATAATTTTATCTTATATCATTTTTTAAAAATATGCGAAAACATAAATAAAAAGTAGCAAATTTATACCGTAAAGGAGTGAAATGTTATAATCTACTTTGGATATGAGAATTGATTTTTCTTAAGTGATAGTGATTTCGAGCTTGGCTCTAGTACTATGTTAAAATAATAAAGAAGAAGATGGAAGAGAAAAATAAGTCCCATATCTTTTTTTTTTAACTTGTAGTAGTCCATATATACAAAAATTCTAAAATAGGAAAATATCATATACAAAATTAATATCTATAAATTAGGCCCTCAAAATAAAATCCCGTTAAACTAGGAATACATCAAACTTAACCTACAAAACTAGGAATATATAATTTTCAATACACCCTTTTAAATGTATTAAACTTTGTGAAATCTCATGAAAAGTTTCATCCTCAAAACAAAAAGATTATATAGGTCTCTCTCAAGTACCTTATTCAACCCCCCTCTACATAAGCCACGATCCACTCACAAGCAAGCTCTCTTAAGTCATTCACAAGTGAATTTAGAATAAATTTAGATGTTGACATGAATAAATTAGTATTAAAACTAGTCAAAGATAGCTTATAGAAATTTATGTCATTTCACATATTAAATCAAATCAAATTATATAAAATGACTACTAAGATTTTTCCTATCTAAATATAAAAAACTATTTAACCATAAAGTAGGCTCAAAATAAAAAAAATCAAAATACAAAAAATAGATAAATTATGATACAAATAAATCTAAATGAACTTTTGATTTTTGTTGATAACTTAATCTATTGAGATGACACTTGGATCTTGACTCTCGAAGTGAAAAATAACTTAAAATCAGCTTCCTAAGGATCGAACAAGTCTCCTAACAACTAACCATAGTTTTTTAAAGACAAAAAGATGTTACTCATATGTGATTTCTTAAAAATTTAGATGCAGCCACCTAAATATTAAAATTTTCACTCATAAATAGGCTTTGATCCACCTAGGGTATATTCTGAGGCATGACTATTGCCTAGACCATGGCTTTATTAATTTTTTTGGTTAATGACACAGTCTCTGGCAAAATCGTGTCTCTAAGTCATGAATCATCTTATTTCTTTCAGATTATTACGTGGCCTCTTGTAAAGCCATGTCCTTAAACCATAAAGCTTCCTATTTCTCCCCTAACTTAGACACGATCTTCTACATAGCCATGTTTCAGGCTATGTCCCTTATTGCACTTGATCCTTTTAAGGCACAAATTATACATAGTTAAAAATTGTGAATTTTTTGTGATTTTTCTTAAAATGGCTTCAATTCTTGAATAATATCACCCCCAAGGTCTAATTGATACAATTACATGAAAATAAATAAAGAACCAAGTAAATTAAGGTAATTGAGTATTAACATCAATCAAAATAGTTAATAAAATGTGTGCATTTTTTTCTTACATATCAAATACCTATTAGTTAATAAAATGTGTGCATTTTTTTCTTACATATCAAATATCCCTACTCTAAAGGTTTTGGTTATTCTCATGCAAATCAATTCAATCACTCCTAACTTTAAAAGGTAGTAATTTTAGGAAAGAGTTTAATAAATTAATCATAATAATCAAAACTATCTATCATTCATTTAATGGCATTATCTATTAATTAGTTAGGTAATTAGATAATTGTATTAAGTTATAAATCAATTTAATTAAGCCCAACAATCCTCCAAACATCAAATTTATCTATAAAACTTAACCTAATGCTTAAAGTAGACATAAACAAGCAAGATGATTGAACTTTTAAATATTTTGATAACCTAAATTAATAAAAGATAAAGCATTAAATTTGAATTTATAAATGAGCATTTAGAGGCTTATTTAAAAAGTCACTGGATCGTTTGGTGCGAAAGAAAATGTCTTGTCATAAATGCTCACAATTACTCAATTAGGTCACTATTTAAAATACTTATTAGCACCATTCTTTAACTTCAACATTTTCATTTAGGTTAAAGCCAATGATCTAATTTTATTTATACTCACTAATTCACATTTTTTAGTTTTTAATTATTTTTATTTTTAACGGAATACTAAAATGTTTAGAAAGAACTCACTTCTAATTCAAAAATATGTCTAAAGTCTACAAAAAAACTATAATTGTAAATTAAGTATCCATTTTTCATGATTATTAAGCAAATTAGAACTAAATTAGTTATCAATACTTAAAACTATTTATAAGGCCCCAACATATACCCTAGAAGTATTATAGCATGTCTAAGATGTATTAAGGAGTGAACATAATGAATTAAGTGCATCTTAGTATGAAATTATGGTACTTAATGTAAAAGATATGGGTTAATGGGTAATTTGTTCGTTTTGACATAGACATACATAGATAAGAAATATGTATGACAATTTTTGATATGTTTTCTTGGATTATGAGCATGATGTGAGGGGAATTGACAAAAGAAGTATCCCATAAGCAAATGGTATGTTTTTGGTTAAATTGGATGTATTTTTTCGTTGCTCTTGCATGATAAGACCGAAGTTAGTTAATTTGGGACGTGTACCTCATTGAATGGACAGGTTCCACTGAACATATTTCTGTAATTTGTCCATATCTTGGCCTGTAGACCTCTAAATTAGACAATTTCAATTGGAGATTAAACTAGAGACATAGGTCTAAAACTTTCATAGAGGAACCAAATTTGATTATGCCTTGAAGAGTTTTGAATTCTATTTTGAAGTTAAGTTTTGGCTACTTTCCTTATTTTCAAATAGCCTGTAGTTTTTGGGGTATAACTTTCAATATAATTAACCAAATTGTTTGAAATTTGTGCCATTAGAAACTTAAGACATAGGGTAATGAAATAAATTGATAAGATTATAAGCTAACATAGGAATTAAAGGAAGAAGCAGGACCAATATTCAATTTTCCTAAAGTCAACTCATAAACCAATAAGATTAAAGCATGTGTGTCCAATAGAATTGTAACACATGGTCTAATAGAATTATAACACGTCAGCCAATGGGATTGTAACACATAGTCCAATAGGATTGTGACATATGGTCAAATGGGATTGAAACATGTGTCTGAGACTAGAAAATTCACGAAAAGATATATAGAGAGGGGAGATGGACAACACTTTTTGATAGCTTAGCTTCAAAATTTTCTCCTCTCCATTTCACCTTCTTTATCCCATCATTTTTCACTTAGTGATTCAAACAAAGCTAAAGAGGAAGGGAAGGAAAAGCATCAAAAGAACTACTTTACCAATTTTAAGGTTTGGGACCTCACTTAGTTAATTTCTGTATTTATGTACATTTGAATGTGTAAAAAGATTAATTTGGATGAAGAATGGTTGCTGGGATATTAATTTGGTGCTATTTTTTGGGTGTTATCTTGTATAGAATTGGTTGAATATGACAAGAAATTATTATGTAGTAGAATTTTGTCTAGGTTTGTTTAAACCAGTCACATTGTTTGAGTCATAACTCAGTCGACAAACCTCCAAATTGTGTGATTTTAGTTACATATAGATCCTAAGACATAAAGATAAACATCTTTACAAGGAACTCTGACTTAATTCTAGCTTTATGATCTTGAAAATTGAGATAAAAAAGATGACCTGATACTGCCCCTATTTTGGAGCAGCTTGTGTTATTTGGTTTATATCTCATGATTGGGATGTTCAAATGGTCTAATTGTTGGTTTTATGGAAACTAGATACATATGAAACAAATGTATAGAAGACCTCAAAACCTAATTCGAATGTTTTCTATAAGCATATTAAGGAACAATTGGAGTCCATCATAAGTTTTGTATAAGGACTGACTGTTTGCCTATTTTTAGACCACCATAGGCTTAACCCAAATTGTACTATTTTGAGTTTGTTGTCATTTTTTATTTTTATGGAATCTTATCCAAACCTCTTTGAATGTGTATTAAACTATTCAAACACATAAAAATAAATAAAATAAGACTTACCATATGTGAATTGGGTGATTGAACATTGGAATTTAAGATTGAGCATAACGCATTCCAAATAAAACTTACATGTATATAACTGATTTTTATGCATATTTATTGCTCATATGTGTATAGTATGATTATACAAGTGTGATTTCCACAAAATTTATCACCCCTTATACGAAACTTACATCCATCCACACATATAGCAACCAAATTCCTGTACATACATTCAAGGTATACAGTTCTATTTAATGTTATACATATAAACATTACAAAACTATCCAATGCTTAACATTATCATTTAATAGTAGTAATACATCTTTACGTTTACATGGTAATCCAAAAGGAAATTGTAAGAAAACATACAATTTCCTTTTTTCATTACATGTGCCATCATCTGAAATTAAAAACACATTCCAAAAGTACTTTTTCTTCTATCTGTTGGCCTTAGTCCCTATAGATGCTCCCTGTACCTCACTCCTATAACTTGTCCCTACATAGATTAACACTCATACAAAGCTTGAAATCCTTGTGAGGAAAACACTTAGTTTGGATGACCACTCACAGTAAGAAGCCAAGCACACATATTCAAAAATATCATAACTCACGTACCATAAATTCACATTCATAAATGAAACATTGATATTCAATGCTCATGTAAACAATGATGGCATATTTAAGTAAAGTACAATGCAAACATGCTTCAACATATTATCCATATATCGAAAATGCACATTTATAAGCCAAATATTGATATTCAATGCTTATTGATACAAATTGCACATCATTACAATTCATCATTACAACCAATACAAATGCTCATCAATACCGATTATTCATATTGTCATCTGTATTTCTTATTTATGATTGTTAAGTTTCCTTTCTGTGTTAAGCCTACAAATTTTCAGTGGGTGTGGATAACGAGTGCTATGGATATTCGAAGATATCAAACTGTGGATACCTAAAGGATCGAATTATAAACACCAGTGGTGTCAAACTGTAACAGCTGCAATATAACCCTATAGGCATGCCTATCTATCAAAAACCAAGATAATAGAGCAGGCACTATAACATTTCCTTTAACCATTTGCCAATTTCACAATTCATATATTGATAAGCCAAATGATATCATTTTAAGTCATAAAATTTGTATATGTGTTCATAAATGCTAGTCATAACTTACCACCATTAGAAGGGTGTCAAAATCACATTTTATAATCATAATAAACACATATAACTAATAAATATGCATACAAATCATTTATGTACATGTAAGTTTTCTTTGGAGTGCATTATGCTCATTCTCAAATTCCAATGTTCAATCACCCAATTCACATATGGTAAGTCCTATTTCATTTATTTGTATGTGTTTGAATAATTTCATACATATTCAAAGAGTTTTGGATAAGATTCAGCAAAAATTAGAAATGACAACAAATTTAAAATAGTGTAATTTGGGCTAAGCCCATGGTGGTCTAAAAATAGGCAAACAAACAGTCCGGAAGTAAATCACATGATGGACTCCAGTTGTTCCTTAATATGCTTATAGAAAACATTCGAATTAGGTTTTGAAGTCTTCTATAAATTTGTTCCTCTATGTCTCTAGTTTTCATAGAATGAACAATTAGACCATTTGAACATACCAATCATGAGATATAGACCAAATAACACAAGCTACTCCAAAATAGGGGTAGTATTAGTTCACCATTTTTATTCTCAATTTTTAAGGTCATAAAGCTAGAATTAAATCAGAGTCCCTTTTAGAGATGTTTAGATCTATGTCTTAGGTTTCATATCCAACTTAAATGACACAATTTTAAGCTCTGTAAGCTGAGTTATGACTCAAACAATGTGACTGGTTCAAACAAATCCTAGACAAAATTCCACTATACGATAATCTCTTGTCGTATTCAACCAATTATATATAAGATAACACCAAAATAGCACCAAAGTATCATCCCAACAACCATTCCACATTCAAATTAATCTTTTCACACATTCAAATGTACACAAATATAGAAATTAACTAAGTGAAGTCCCAAACCTTAAAATTGGAAAAGTAGTTCTTCTAATGCTTTTCCTTCCCTTCCACTTTGGCTTTGCTTGAATCACCAAGTTAAAAATGATGGCATGAAGAAGGTGAAACGGAGAGGAGAAAAATCTGAAGTCAAGCCATCAAAAAGTGTCATCCATCTCTCCTCTCCATATGCCTTTTCATGAATTTTCTAGTCTTAGGCACATGTTTCAATCCCATTGGACCATATGTCACAATCCTATTGGACTATGTGTTACAATCCCATTGGGCCACGTGATACAATTCTATTAAACCATGTGTTAAAATTATATTGGACCATGTGTTACAATTCTATTGGACACATATGCTTTAATCTTATTGGTTCATAAGTTGACTTTAGGAAAATTGCATATTCGTCCTTCTTCTTCCTTTAATTCCCCATTAGCCTATAATCTTATCAATTTATTTCATTCTCCTATATCTTAAGTTTCTAGTGGTACAAAATTTATGCAAATTGGTTAATTATATCGGGAGTTATACCCCAAAAACTACAAGCTGGTTGAAAACAAGGATAGTAGTCAGAACTCAACTTCAAAACAAAATTCAAAACTCTTAAAGGTAGAACCAGATTTTGATTCCTTCATGAAAGTTTTAGACCTATGTCTTTAATTTAATCTCAATTGAAATTATCCAATTTAGAGGTCTATAAGCCAAGTTATGGCCAAATTACAAAAATATGTTCAGTAGAACCTATCAATTTAGTGATGTACACATCCCAAATACTTCGGTCTTATCATGCAAGAGCAAAAACAAATACTCCCAATCTAACCAAAAATATCTCATTTGCTTACGGGATACTTCTTTTATCAATTCCCCTCACATCACGATTATAATCTAAGCAAGCGTATCAACAATTTACATGCATATTTCATATTTAAGTATGTATGTTCATGCTAAAATGAACAAATTACCCATTAATCCATGTCTTATACATTAAGTACCATAATGTCTCTCAATAAGATGCACTTAATTCATTATGTCAATTCTTAATACACCCTAGACATGCTGTAATACTTCTAGGGTATATGTTAGGTCCTTACACTATTGGCCTAAAAAACAACCAAACTTAAAATATGTTATCTTGATTAATCTTCTTTAATAGAAAAATTTTGGAATTATTCCATTTTAAACTAATTGCAATAAAGTTGTTAAGTAAACCAAGGCCTTAAATAATTGATTCTCTCTTCACCCTTAAGTTAAATATTGTCTTTAATATATGAAATATAAAGAATCAAAATAAAAATTGTGGACAATTAAATATAAAGGGAGGAAAAAAAAGGAATAAAAACTACTTTGGCATTTATTTGTCATCCATTGTCCAAGGTATTTTATCGATATGTAGATATTATTTATACCTTATAAACACATATAAGTAAACAAAACACAAAAATAATAAAATGTAAAAGGAATTTAAAATTAAATTAATACTAAAAGTACACAAAATAACATAACTAAAACTAGAAATGTAGTTAAAGATCACAAAAGGAAAAATATAATCCTCAAAATGTAAAAGCTTAAAGGTAAGAAAAAGTAAATATGAGCTTAATTAGTCGTAGGCTAGTCCTAATCATCATTGTCCTCTGATTTCGTCAAATATTATGGTGGCAACTCAAAATATCTCATATGCTAAAAGTAGGTATATAATCATTGCTTCATATTTCTTATATTTGGGTAACTTATTTAAAATGAGGTTTTAATTATGCATCTTAGTCTCTGTGCCATAAATAGTCTTATAAATCCTTTCCTACATCAAGTGATATAAGGAAGGTTTGGCATCTCTAAGCTCCTATATTGCCTCTTTCTTTTGAGGTGCATCAGTTTAATGTGGAACTTTTGTTGGCTCAGGCTCTGCTCTCTCTTGTGCCTCTTTTTAAGACACAGGGACCTCAACATACTTTCCAACTAATAAAACATAAACGCTACAGACCTTCACAGCTAATCATATGTGCCACATCTTTTAAGTTTGAAAGCGCCCATATAACATTGAATAGTTAGGTCTAAAAGAAAATAAAAAACATATGATTTTTTGCTAGTCTAATTAGATAAGAATCTCCACATATTGTATCATAATAGGATTGTTGCTCCAAATACATAGAAAAATAATAATCTACGTGAAATGGGATCATCCTCGTAATGCTTTACATATATAAAACAAATCCATATGCAAGACTACTCACATACTCTCCTTTCTCCCTAAAAGTGAATAGGCTATCACCCTATGTAAGTATCTAAAACCATAGAAGGTAAATTTGGTGCTCTTGATTGCTGATGGATTATAAATAGACATGTTTATTGATATGGTTCTCCAAAATGTCTAAGGTGCTAGCTTATAGAGGTCGACGGGAAGTTGTCAAAGCCTTCAAAATTAATCTCCAATTCCTAAGCCATCATAGTAGTTATGGAACTAGATTGAATACTCTGAAAACTAAAAAATAATTTCTTAATTTCAATTGAAAAACAAAATTAGGGGTTTATTATTAATTAACTAATAAAATAAATTTAATAAGAAGTTAAAATAAATCTACCAAATATTAAAGTGAGAAATTCAATTATTGTTAACTTTGATTCAAGTGCAGGAGTTTATCCAATTGTAACTTTAATCATTAGTCTAAAAAGAATAAATTTTTATAGGTCAAGTAGTTAATTTGGAACCTATTAGGATAGCCATAACAAGTCTCGATTTTCCTAAATTAATTGATTCAAACCTAGCATCCAAATTAAAATTTATCATTAATTGATTGGGTATGACAACATTCCATATCAATTGAATGATAACATTAAGCTTAATAAAAAAGACTATACCCTAAATTAAATAATTGAAATAACTATAACTATTCAATTATTATTATTTATTTCTCATAAGTTAAATATGTAAAAACATAAATAACCTATTTGGTACTTGTACCAGTTGTTTATGACAATTACAATTAAACTCATAGATAACAATAAAATAATCAATACTAAAGGCCTGTTTATTTCTTCTTTTTTTTCTTCTGTTTGTTGTTGTGGTTTTTATAAAAAAGGAAACAACTTATTAACATAGGTCTGGTTACTAATTGTTACAATTTGATGTTTCTAAAAATAAAAGAAACTACAACAGTTTAATAAAAACAAAAATAAGATGTTTTTCTAATATTTCACAACTGGTTTGCTTTAGCAAAAAAATAATATCATACTCGTTTCTACTTCCTCCTTTTATAAACTTCCTTGAGTAAGCCTATTCTATAGAAACTTACTCATCTCTTCTCTCTTACGTCCCTAACTTAGCTCTTCTCTCTCTCTCTTGCTTCTTCGCTTTTATGAATTCAGGCTACATAACGTAAGATATTTTTTCTAGTTTTGTTTTTCTTCTCCAAAATTTAAAAAATTGTTAACTTTCCTTTTTCTATCTATGAAAAAAGAAAATTTAAGCTTAGGTTTTTCTCTATATGAGTTTTCGAAATTGATTTGATATTTTTCTGATTATATTGAAAGTTTTTTTCATTAGAATTGTGTTATTTTTCTAGTTTTCCTTATTTGTTATTTTCATAGTTTCTCATTTTTTCCATCGATGTCTAGTTTTTCTGCATTTCTAGTTTTCTTGGTTTATCATTTTTTATTTCTGGTTTATTATTTTCCTATATTTTTTTGCATTTTTTTTACATTTATGCTTTTCTAGTTTTTAGTTTTTTATTTTTTTTCATTTCTATGTTTTTGGTTTTTTTCATTTCTACATTTTTGTGTTTCTAATTTTCCCAGTTTTTTTGCATTTTTAAGTGTTTGTTTTTCTGCGTGTCTGGTTTATTATTTTCCTAAATTTTTTAAATAAAGATTTTGAGTTTCTATACTCCTCTATAATACTCTAATTGCTTATAAGTGATCAAACCTCTGCTAGATAACTGGTTATTTGTGATAAAATTAGAGAAATAAATTATAATGTCGTTAATGTATTGTAATTCATGTACAAATTCTAAATAGATTTCCAAAAGTGGGTATGCATATTCATCATTCTGGACATCGTTACTCGTGATTAAATAAATTAAATATGGACTTTGTTTCTTGTCAGGTGCAAAAGCTGTTAAGAGTCAGTACAAGATTGATGTGGATGGCCACTGTGGTACAATGTATGTCCTAATGTATTTTTTGTTCTGTATTTTATTTTTTACTTATAATATCTTTTTTTCTTCATAGGAATGAGTTAATATACTAAAATGTTTGTGAAAGCTTGATCATAAAATTCATGCTGGAAAAGGGAGATTTGTCTCCTCACATTTTCCTTTCAACCTTCTTTACCTTTATCTTAATCCAACCTTTCAACTTTTGATTTTATATTCAGTGTGAGGTTAAATTCTATCCTAGTATCCTCTAGCAATGTGACGTATATTTTTTTTTAATATTTTCTTAGGATCTAGGAGGTTTACCATTTCATTTCACAACATTCCCAATTTAAGTTGGTCATAATTTCTTGAATGCATATTCATCCATAAGCTTGCAATTTGATTATTCATAGGGTTATTTAGCAATCAGCTTTGTCACTTCTTGTCTAATTTTTTGGTAAGGGAAGTATGGTTAGGTAGCGTTGGAGAGGGCGCCCATGTGAGATGATGTTGTTGTCATCTTTCATTTGAGACTTTAGATTTTTAGGATATCCTTACGTGACACATTCAGAGTGTTGAAAGTCGTCAAGAACTCAAATCATTCTTCATGGACTTTAAAATATTGCAGGGCAAGAACAGGAAAGCTTTAAATCAAAATTTAATTAATTATATTTTCTTTCTCCATGGAACTTGTAGAATGTCTGCAATGTATATGCTAATGCTTGAAGGTATTGCTTTTAATGTATGTTGTTTGTTTTACTTCACTTATATGTTGTGTTACATCTAGATGTAATGATGTCTATATCAATTTGCTTTCTAATTTTGATGCTCAATTGGAATGGCATTTACCTTTTTTAATTTCATTACTAATATTGTCACACATTCTATGTTTGATTATACAAATATTACTTGTATCTCTTTGAATGAAAATTGTATATATCTATGTAGGATTACTATTATTATTAGTAGTAGTAGTAGAGGGACTTTTTACTATGTAATATAGACACATGTTGGGTAATAAAGATGCAGCTCTAAGTGACCTTATGTTCATAAATTTTACTATAGTTTTGTGAAATATTTCCTTCTTTCTTTCTACTCTCAATTTTGCAAACTATCTAAGTAGTTTTATTAGCACATAAACATTCTCTAAGAGCAGAGAATTTCAAAATTTTCAAAACAAAATATAAGTGTCTAACAAAAATAATATGAGAGAAATAATAGGGCATAATTAAATAAACTGAAGCAAATTTAGGATCTGCAAATGAAGAACAAATTAGGGAAAGTGAAAATGAAGATGCAAGTTCTCAAGTGGAGTATAATATCACTCTAACACAACTTCAAAGTATGTCTTTGAAACGAGACGAATTTAGTAGACAAATGTATAATGATTATATTAGCTCTAATTAATTTATGTTTCTTTTTTAAAGTGATAATAGTATTATGTTTTAAAGAATTTTAATATGATGGACATTTTTTATTGAATATAATGACTTATTGTAATTTTTTGAGTTATAGAATTTTATTATGTATAATTAATGTGCAAATTTCTTTAATTATATAAATATGCATATATTTTATTTTTAACCATAATAAGAAATAATTAATTTTAAAACATAATATAATATATTAAAAATTATTAACATAAGAGTATAATTAAAAAAATAGAAACAAGATGATAAAACCAAACATGTATTTGTTTTTAGTTCTTTATTACAAATATCAACTAAACATATTTTTATTTTTGGTTTTTATAGTAGAAATCTCAACAAGACTATTTTTTATTTTTAATTTAAAAAATAAAAATAAAAACTAAAAACTAAAACTAAGATAGAAAAACAAAAGTGGAAATAAAAACTAAAGACTAAAACTAAAAAGTACAATAGAAAAATAGAAGTGGAACCAAAAGCGCCCTAAATTAATTTGTTTGATTTATCAATATTAATTAATCATGAAATAGAAGAATAAGAAACATAAAATACTTTAATTAAATAAAATCTAAGTTTAGAATAAAACATTCCAAAGTTAAACTAGAGTTTTGATTCCCCCTGAGTTAGAAAATTCAGATTTAGCCATATATGGCTATAGTTCCACATCAAAAGATAAAAGAAAGAAGAAAAGAAAACAAAAGAAAGGCACAAAATGGAATTATAGAGAGTGTGTCTAACATTTTTCTCTTCCTCTCTTACACAAAAACTTACTTCTTTCAATATTTTAGAGATTATCTTTTAAACAAATCAAAATCACTATATAATAGGGTTGAGAATAAGTCTCCTTATTGAACTAAACTTCTTAGGGTAAATCTGGCTTTAGGTGTAATCTCACCTTATCCACTACATCAATATGTCATCTTTGACTTTATCTTTCCTAAATTCATGGCTTTAATAGCTCTAATTAAATGTTTCAAGCCAAATTTAGTCCAGCCTTCACTTATTACCTTCTAAAATAAAATAAATATTAATTTTACCAATTAAACATTAAAAATCAATTAAAAACTAAAGAGATTAGTCTAATTATATAACATAATCACATGGGGACATTAGTTATGAAAATTTTAAAATCCTCCATTTTTCAG
>JAOQMP010095144.1:0-15815 GCA_027563575.1 Erythroxylum pedicellare
AATTCATTATATATAATAACATCATTAACAATCTCAATTCTTTCCCAATTGATTACTATAAGCACTTTCATATCTTACTCTAATTCATTTTAGACTTTAAACTATAGGAACTATGACTAGCAATTATTCACTAAGTCATAGATGGCTTCCTATACCATCTCCGCACATGTAATACATATATGCTAATTATTCAAACTTGTCATGGTGATCCCATTATTTCATATATAGTCACAATAACAAATCAACTTAACCTTGACAACTTTTTCATAAGTCGTTATCATCTTCTCTCCTTCCAATTGTCATATATCATTGTACATACATATGTTCGCAATCAATTTGGAATCATAGATACATAATCATCCTAAAATTTTGATCTCAATATACATAATCATCCTAAAATTTTGATCTCAATTTGATAGACTTATTCTTAGGCTGAATCATAACTCTTATCACATCTATCCGACATTCATTTCAAGTCCAAGTTTAACCTCTCCAGGTCATAGAAAATTTTGTTTTCATCCAACTTTGTTTATACACTTTAGATCTTGTCATTTCTACCATATCTCTATTTTCCTCTATCAATCCACATCAATATATTCATATCTATCCCACATTCAAGGATATATTACCCTAGTATAACACTGATGTTGTATTCCCGGATACATCCACCAATACGAATGTGTTGAATCTATATCTCTCATATCTACCCATATATTATTCCTCATTTCTACATGTCCACAAACTTCCGTCCTCTTATATTTTGACAGATCATCATTTTTTTTAACTCACTACTTATATCAGTTTAAAAACTTATCAAATGCTCATGCGCATGACTCAAACACGTGCGACTCCAACTAGGGATCACTTGCCACAGCATGCTAAGATATGTCTAAAATGCATGTACCTTAACACATGTTTTAGAAAACGCCCATGTAAGATACTAAATCTGGGCTCTGATACCAAATTATAGCACCCTACACTCGCAAGACACATGCCCGACATCCTACATAATGTCCAAGTGCGAATCCCACAGGGCGGAATGCTAAAACCATAAAAAATCATTAAAACTCAGTGAAATTTTTTTCATACATATGTGTGGAAATCAATATTCAAATTTGGGTCCATACTTTTACTTCATAAAACTCGAAATCAAAAAAGTCATTACACTTTGATCAATCTCTTTTACAAACCTTTCCACTTTGGAAAGTTATTACAAAATAGAAATAATCGTATACACATAATACAAAATATTTGGAAGACTCCATTTGATAAAAATAAGAAAATATAAATGCAGACGCAATCTGATCTTAAACTCTATCTCTTACTTGAATGCAATAGGTATACTCTCATTTGTCTAATGGGGTCCTCTTCAGAGCCTAAAAAAATATTGCAAATTTTGGGTGAGTTTTGTGAACTTATTAAGTGACCATCCTCGATGGCTCACTCAACCACAAAACACACACAGATCATACAATTACTTAATTCACAGGATTTCATTGATAATCAAATATCATCACATATCTTTTTGATCACTTATTTCACATTTCACATTCAGTGTAGTCACAAAGTTCATTTTGTTCATTTGAAACATACATATCAATTATATATATAATACACGTAAGACTCACTTTCATTCATTTCTTTGTTGTGACTAATTGCCATAACTGTCCCGTATCCATTGTGGATTTCGGACTCATTGATAACTATCCCTTATCCGTCAGAGAAACTGGACTTATTTTATATAGTAAGCCTTCAGCTCCTATACAATTTCTGAGCTTGAAGCTCTTTTCACAATTTGAGCTTTAAGCTCTTTTTCGGTGGCTACTCCGGTCAGAACTGCCTTTATGTTTCATGCATTCATGTAATGGAATGCATCACATTTGTATAATTTCAGTCAATCATTTTGACATTCATCATTAAACCTTCGTCTGCCATTCAACAATTAAGTTAAGAATCACTTTTCTTATTCATATACACATTCACATTCAGAATATATTTATCATCGAATCGTGGTCCGTCAGTCATCATAAATGCAGAGAAACACTTATTTCTTCTCATTAACATACAAGTAGCACTTCAATATCACATTTATGCATCAAGTCTTGGAACTTTATTGTCTAGTATCAACATAAACAAATCACATTCATATCAATTATATTCACGTTGCATAATAATCATAACTGTAGTCATTCAATACAAAAATTGAAAATTAGAATAAACAATGAAATGAGACCATCTAGGTCAACTCACAGTACTCTCCAGATTAGCATTAGCTTCCATGATCTGGAAACGTCTGAATGCGGACATTCATCCTGCACATCAAAATTATGCAATACACACATTGCACACACACACATTAACAACTTTGCTTAATTTTAAGCATACATTTATGCACACGTGTATATATGTAATATGTACAATCCATGTTCATGGCAATCCCAGGTATATTATCAAATTTCACATTTTATCACATTCTCATTTCGCATTCACTTTTACTAGATAAACTTTACTCCTCTCTTGAATCACAACTTTGATCACATGAACCACTTCATCTCCATTATACGCATGTATTTGGTACTTTAATCCTAACAATTCACTCATTAATGTTATTCTAGCACTACAACACCAAGGAATTATCCAAACTCTCATTTCAGTCCTATATCACTTCCAAAAATCCAAACCTTTGGGTTTATTTTCCATAATCATTCTGATCAGTAAATGAAGTAATTTCCTAACACATTCTAGAAAAGTGTTTCCCATTGTCTTAAGTTTCTAATGATGCCACAATCATTTAATTTGGTTTAGTACTCCAAAAGTTGTATTCAGAATAAGTTGGACTATTCATAAGCTTAAACAGTATCATGTACTCAAATTTAATTCAAAAATATAGAATTCTAGAGATAGAAATAAATTTTGACTCCTTCAGAAAAATTGTAGCTCTAGGCCTCTAATTTAATCCAATTAAAAAATCATCTCATTTTATAACTATAGCTCTATGTCTCTAATTTAATCCAATTCAAAAATCATCTCATTTTGATGACTACATAACAAGTTATGCCTAAAATACTGATGCATGTTCAGTGAAAATGCTCCAATTATCATTTTCCATAACTCCTAACTAATTCCGTCCCAAATTCATAAATCAATCTCTCCTGAATGATTTCAGATGGTTATAATTTTTTTTTTTGGAGATGAATATCAATGTGTTACGAGTCCAATGGTTCATGTCCCATGTCATTTGGAGGTCAGACGAAGGAGATATAGCCAAAATACTGAAAGATGTTTGTCAGCCTCCAACCTTCAATTCGCGATCTTCTTGACGATACACGTTCGTCTGGATGATAGCTGGGTTGCTATTGTCTAGATGATAACAAGGTCGTGATTGTATGGATGATACATGATCGTCTGGATGATAGCGGGGTCGCGATCGTCTAGATTATAGCTGGGGCTTTCCTAGTTGCATACTCTAACTTCAAATCCCCATAACTTTCAATCCAGAACTCCAAAAATTTCAAACTTTATATGAATAAAAAGCTAAAAGACGAAGGCGACTTTGTCAAAATCTTCCTATATCAATATAGTTTAGTCGTGGAAGTTTCTAATACATTTTTATCCCTTTTTTTTGCTTTTCTTTCTTTTATTCTAAACCAACTTCTCTAACTTATCTTCTTTCACTAAACTCGACACTTCAAATTTCATTTTCTCTATTCTCTTAAATTTCTTCCCCTATCTATGATTTAAACAATCTTTCTTATCTCAGACCATCATCTTACAACTATTTTCAAACTTTAAAGTCATTATTTTGGTCATCTCTGAAATCAATCACATATTCACGTATGTGCATACATTCTCAGTAAAGAGAAATAGAGCCTTCATTTCTGTTTTCTTCAAAATGTTTCTACACCTAGTTATACATATCTTCCACTACACTCATTCTGTTCCGTCAACTCTTCCATTTTATCTTAACTCATCTCTATATCACAAATTTATCTTTTACATTAACCCTACACTTATTTTTGGTTCATGTCTCTAACTAGTAAAAATATTCATGTATGTATACATATATACACATTGAAAAAGGAAAACAGAGCATACATATCTCTACCACTTGCATAATTTCTACACTGTTCCCATGCATATTTTCCTTGATTTTTTTACTCAGTAGATTAACTCTACACTATCTGATAACATAATAATCATCATATATGAAAACCATACATCAAAATTTTTCATATCTTAAACCCTCGGTGTTTATGGAAAACACCCATTTTGCTTCATAATCACGCAATGACAAATAAATCACCTTTTTGGTTTCATAAACCAAAAACTCTAAAGGATTTACACAATATTTATTAAAACTTCAAAATCTTTGAATATCAAGAAGCTCCAAACTTTCATACAACCACGTAATTCATCTTACAGATGGGTTGGGTCAGGTTTTCTTAAGGCAAATGTAATTGATAACAAAGTAAGAGTGGTTGAAGATAAAGGAAAGTAAAGTTTAACATTGATATTTGATGAAAAACTATTTCTATTAGAAAGAAACTTAAAGAAGAAAGCTACGCAGAAGATAACTAGGAGAAGGATACTGTGCTTGGTCTTTCAAACTTAATCTTATAGTATAAGACTAACACCATCGTAGGGTAACTTAAAGTAAATGAAACATGTCACTTATCTAGCTTCAAAAGCATTAACTATTTTCTAAATTAACTAATTTATTCTTCTCCCTATTTTTCTCTAATTTGTCCTTCGATTTTAAAAAATCATTATCTCTAAAGTTCTGAAGTCGACTCGTCATTTATTCTTTTTTTTTTCATTCACTAATTTACTTACCAATTGGTATTTTTCCTAATCCAGTAATATTCAACAAATTCTAAAATTCTCTTAAAATTCTCCAAAACTTCTAAATCAATACACATATTTTCCACATCGATTTTCAATTCAATTAATTCACAATTCTCACATAATCAAATTTATAATCACTTACCCCTGGAATATGTCAATGGATGCATGTACAATTATTTTCATGTGCAAAAATTTAAAATTCACATGCATATATCCTAACCTTATGCATTAGCATGAGATGCATTTTTCTAAATCTCTCATTGATCTTTCATGTATCATATTTTTAGGTTCTAACCCTTAGTTTAGGAACGGGATATTACAATAACATTATAACAAGAGCATTAAGGTCAAAATTAAGTCTGCCAAACCTAAGTTAATTTTCAACAAAGATAGCATGAATAAAATTAACCTATGGCTTGATCCAACTAATTAAAACCTACATACAAGTTTCAATTTTATTTAGATGTTGCTACTTAGCGTAATCAATTTATTGTTCAGCAATTATATTAGTTAAATAGCATACAAATTATTCATGCAAAATTTAAATTCATGACTTCAAATCCATATGCATAATTCAGCAATCATATCTAGATTAAGAGCACAAATTTCCAATCATATATTTATCAATTGTATGCGTATGCTTCTTATAAAAATAACCATGAATTTAGCTAATAGTCTCTACAATTGAAAAAGAGAATTTAGTTCATGATTTTAATTAAAAAAAAGTTAATCATGATTTTAATTAAAACAAAGTTAAAAATCATCATAGAAAACATAGTGTAGAATTCAGGTATAAGAAGAAGAAGAGGAGAAAATAAAACTAGGGTTTTACCAAAAGAGAGAAAGATAGAACTGAGGAGAGAGAAAGAGTAGAAGATTGATTCACGTCCAAAGAAAAGAGAGAAAACATGAATACCCCCTAAAAAAAATAATGCTATAGGACCCTATTTATATTAGAGGAGGTATGGTCATCAAATCCTTGAAAGAGAGGATTTCTTTTCTAAGTAGAAGTAGGTCTTTCTTTCCTTGTAGAAGAGGATTTATTTTCCAAGTAGTAGTAGGTCTTTCTTTCTATGTAGAATTAGGATCTTCTAAAAGCTTCCCTCCAAGTTAGACATGCTTTCTAGGGCTTAAGTGGCAGTCCACGCGTGCTTTCATATAGGTGCCATATGTCCTAATATGTTGACGTGGCAGGTGAAGTGGCATACGGACCAAACGCCAAGTGTCATCCACATGTACCAATCAGGTGCTACCAACTCATCAATTCTCCTAAAAATTAGGGATCTTCATTTCTCGCAATCTACATGTCCCCTAACCATCTAGATTGTTCCTGGATTCATTTTTTGCAGTGGCAAATAAGAATCTTCTGAAATGTAGAAATCCTATTTGAAGTAGGATTCCTTGTCTGTGTAGGATTCCTAATCGTTTTGGTATTTGAATTTCACTATCTCTTGCTAGGTTTAGCTCCTTATTCTCGTTTTGCTAGATTCTCTCCAAAACAGGAAATCTTAGTTGCATTAGGATTTGGGGAATCCTAATCCTAATAGGATTAGGATTTTTGTAACTTTGGTCACCTTGGGGTATTTCGACCTCTTCATTCTGAAAATGGCATCCAAAAGTCCTAAATCTCCCTCCTTAGCATAATTTTCCTCACTTGATGCCTAAAACACTTGAAATGATAAAATCAATATAAGTCACGTGATTTTGGCAACAGATGAGAATAAAAGCTAAGTGTAAGAGTATAAAAAGATAAGAAAATATGGAACTTCCCCACACTTAGGTCTTGCTCATCATCGAGTAAGGAAAAAGAAATAAAAACAAAAGAAATATACTAAGGAAAAGACATGACATGCAAAAAGCTAGTGTAGATGCAAAAGCAAAGGAAAATATGTATGCAAATGTAGGGAAACTTTTCTTAAGTGTTATAACTTTTCTCCCAACCTCCCAACAACATCAAAAAAGCCCAAGCATCATAGAAAAAAAGAAATCATGACATTCAATCCGTAAAATTTATGAACTTACTCTAAATGTAAGAAACAAGCAAGATAACATATAAGACTTAGAGGAAATTTACACCATGTGAAAATAATAGGTCCTCTCATTGTTATACTCTCCAACATTCAAAGTGTTTAAGGCTCATATGTGTTTAACTCTCATAAATTCAAACAATGCAATGCTCTAACCTATGCTTTCTCTTCAATCTCGAATACAATACTAAATATACATGTATAACACAAATCAAAAGGACTTAACAAGGATGTAACTTGGTTAGGCTTAGGGTGAGGTAAAAGAATGGTAAAGAAAAGTTTAAGTATCAAAGAAAGTAGAGCATAAAAATAATCAATGACATACATATTGCGCACCATGCATAACATCAACCAATCAAGCACAACTCAACTTTTCATTTGAACTTTCAATCCCAATAATATAAAACAAGAAAATCATATGGGGAACCTTTTTCTTTTATTTTTTTCTCTCCACCTCAATCATTTTCGTTTTTTTATCTTGCCTGTAGCACCCCAATCTCATAGGACACATACCCGACATCCTGAGTGATATCCGAGTATGAATCTCACAAGAGTGGCATGTTAAAATAGTCAGTAATTCAGAATCATTACTTTTAATTTTAAAACAACTAGTGAATATGTGGTAAATAGATAATCAATTTTTGGCCCAATTTGTGTATAAACAATTTTAGGAACAAAAATTGCAATCATTATTGAATTTCTCAGAGTTTCAGTAATCACTTGGGCCCATTACAGAACAAAATACTTGTAATCATTATATCATTACAATTTAAAAATCATTTTCATAGACATTGTACAATATAAATAAATACATATGCAGGTGCAAACTGATCCCGACCTAGAACTCTGACTCGGAGCCTATCTGGAGACCTTTATTAAACCTGGAAAGCTACATTGCAATTTTTATGAGTTTTGCAAACTCAGTTGAGTAAGCATCCTCGATGGTTCACTCATATAACAAAACACAATCAATCATATTATCTAACATATATTCATTCAGATCATGAATAATTTAATACTCACTTTATCATGGCATAACATGTTATCATTGTGAATTCAGAATAGATATTTACAAACATAAATACATATGAGACTCCAGATTTGTTATTATTATTATAACCGAGTGCCTTTAACACATATATACAGATATGGCCTATTGGGCTCATTCAGAAAGAAATCATGGAGCAAAGCTATATGTGTAGAACAAAAAATCAAGGAGCAATGCTCTACATGTAAGCTCTTTTATACTATCTACTCCAATCATAACGCCTTTATCTGAGCATGCAATTTATGAAATGTATAAAATACAGAATATGCCATATATAACACTCATATATGATGCATAATCAAAATATCATAGTCATTGAACCTCAGTCTAGCATTCAACTTTCGTTGAGAATCAGAATATTCAACTAAGCAGTCTTATTCACATACAAGTAGCACTTCCAATATTGTTTACATACATCAAAGGCCTCAGACATATATTGTCCAGAATTCAGTATACAGTCAGACAATGCAGATCATTAATATATCAATACAATTCATTAATACACAGAACAAAACAAATAAAGTGAGACCATTTTAGGTTACTCACAGTTTCTCCCTTATGCCTATTGCCTAGACGTTCCGACAATATCTGGAAGCAGTTGCGCTACTTGCTCTTCTATATGCAATAAAACAATTTTATATCACTAGAGTGCTTATGTAATAGACTAAATACATTTATCGATGTTTCATGTATCATGCATGTTCAATGACAAATTCTCAGGTATATTTCTATATTACAAAGATGTACATATTAATTGTACTCCAATTGTATCGAAATTCAATAACTCATTCTCCATTTCAACTATTTTTGAAAACATTCCATTCAGGTCAATTGTGTATGATCAAAAAGATCTAGATAATGAAGGATTTAAATAACACTTCCTTTTATAAAATTGTTCCTCTGTGTCTTAGGTCTCTAATGACACCAATATCGTTCAATTTAGTTCAATATACTAAAAGTTATACTGCAAAATACGTCAGTCTGTTCTTAAGATAGAATAGAACTCTTAATTCAATTTCGGAACAGATTTTCAAATTCTTAAAACCAGAATTGCAATTTGAATTCTTGAGGAAAATTGTAGCTTTATGTCCCAAGGTTCATTTGAATTAAGATTGAGTTCATTTGGAGCTCCACAGACCAAGATATAATCAAAATACCGTAGTATGTTCAGTAAAATATTCCAGTTCATACTATTTCAACAGATTCCCTCATTTTAATTGAATCAATCTATTTCTAAACAATTCATAAGGCTACCAATTTTTTTAGAGAGGTATTACAATGTGTTAGGAATCTATTGGCTTAAGAATCAAGTCATTTGGATGTCGGGCAAAGAAGTTATAACAAAAATATCAAAGTATTTTCAGAAAACAACCCCTTTGGATAAGCAGAAGAGTCACGATTATGAAGATGCATAACCGTGATACGCTGGGTGAACAAGCGAAGTCGCAATCATGCTGAAGCACAATTTCGATTTACTTACTTTTTGACCATCTGCATGATGACGACATCCTTTTTCTTCACTGCCAAGTTTCTTCTTCTTCTTCTTTCATTCTTTGTTTTCCAAATTTTCTCTCCTTTACACATTATAATCAATACATTCATGCACTACCCATCTTCTCTACTACCATTTAATCTCCATAACACACAAACAAATCCACAATTCTAGATTAAACTTCTCACCAATATTCAATCACAGGTGTGTGACATTACGCACGCCTATATATGCCTTGGCGCACTTGCTTCCTTCATTTTTCTCTATCTTCCTACTGATTTATTGATTCCTAATCATCTATTTTGTCTTTTTACTCCAGTACAATCTCAAAACAATTTCAAATGAAAGCTTATATAGTAATTGATCAAAATCGAAACTTCACATATACTCTCTCTACTATGTTTTTATAACTTCTGCACTTTTCTATCTTTCTTCCCTTATCAATCCACGTTTTTCTATCATCTTAATCCTTCTTAAAACATAACACCCCATTGCTCTATGTTCGCTTTAACTCTAACCTCATTTAAATCCATCTCTAACAATACTCCAGTAACGTCTTTATTTGAGCATGCATTTTATGAAATGAATAAAGTACAGAATATGCTATATATAACACTCATATATGATGCACAATCAGAATCTTATAGTTGTCGGACCTCAGTCCGGAGTTCAACTTTCATTAAGAATCAAAATATTCAATTAGGCATTCTCATTCACATACAAGTAGCACTTGCAATATTCTTTGCATGCATCAATCGCCTCAGATATATGTTTTCTGAAATTCAATACACAACCAGGCATTGCAGATCATTAATATATCAATACAATTCAGTAATATACATAATAGAACAAATAAAGTGAGACCATCTTATGTTACTCATAGTTGCTCCCTTATGCCTATTGCCTAGACGTTTTGGCAATATTTGGAAGCGGTCACGCTACTTGCTCTTTTATATGCAATAAAACAATTTCATATCACTAGAGTGCTTATGTAATAGAATAAACACATTTATCAATGTTTCATATATCATGCATGTTTAATGAAAAATTCTCGGGTATATTTTTGTATTATAAAGATGTACATATTAAGTGTACTCCAATTGTATCAAAATTCAATCACTCATTCTCCAATTCATCTGTTTCTGAAAACATTCCATTTAGGTCAACTGTGTACAATCAAAATGATCTAGAAAATGAAGGATTTAAATAACACTTCCTTCTAGAAAATTGTTCCTATATGTCTTAGGTCTCTAATGACACTAAGATCATTCAACTTCAACTTCAAAATACGTCATTCTGGTCTTAAGTTATAACAAAACTCTTATTTCAACTTTGGAACAAAATTTCAAATTCTTTCAACCAGAATTACAATTTCACTTCTTCAGGGCAATTGTAACTTGTTTCCTTAGTTTCATTTGAATCATGAATCAATTCATTTGGAACTCTACAGTCCATGATATAACCAAACTATCGTAGTAAGTTTAGTAAAAAATTCCAGTTCATACTAATTCAATAGATTGCCTCCCTTTCATTCAATCAATCTTTTTTAAAACAATTCAAAAGGCTACCAATTTTTATATGGAGGTAGAACAATGTGTTATAAATCTATTGGTTCAAGAATCAAAGTCATTTGGATGTCAGATGAAGAAGTTATAATAAAATTATCAAAGTATGTTCAGAAAATAACCCCTTCGGATAAGCAGAGGAGTCGCAATCGTGCACATGAACGACCGCAATAAGTCGGGTGAACCAACAAAATTGTGATCATGCTTCAGCATGATTACAATTCGCTTACTTCTTCACTATCTGCACGATCACAATATCCTTTTTCTTCACCACCAGTTTTCTGCTTCTTCTTCTTTCATTCTTTGTTTTCCATATTTTCACTCCTTTACACATTATAATCAATATATTCGTGCACTAACCATCTTCTCTACTACCATTTCAGCTCCATAATACACAGAAAAATCTACAATTCCAAATTAAAATTCTCACCAATATTCAGTCACATGCGTGCGACATTACATATGCTCGTGCATGCCTTGCACACCCATGCATGTCCATGCATGGTCGTGAAAGTGCACTTCCTTCATTTTTCTATATCTTCCCACTGATTTATTGATTCCTAATCTTCTATTCTATCTTTCTACTCCAGTACAATATCAAAACAATTTCAAATGCAAGCTTATATAGTAATTGATCAAAATCGAAACTTCACATACGATTTCTCTCTCTATTGTGTTTTTATAACTTCTACACTTTTCTATCTTTCTTGCCTCATCAATCCACATTTTTCTATCATCTTACTCCTTATTAAAACACAACACCTCATTGCTCTATTTTCTCTTTAACTCTAACCTGATTTAAATCCATCTCTAACAATGCCTAAACATTTATGCATATACAATGAACAACAGAGCATGTTCATCAACTTTACTGCATATACGTTTCTGTGTGTCTTTTAATATCTAACAACAACCTCATTTCATCATATAATTTCATTAAACTCAAATTTTCACAATCCTATACATTTTCTGCACATTCTCTATTCATAGATCTTTCATTTAACTCATTCCTCAGGTTTATTCACCGAAACTATACTTCTCAAACCACCCATGCATGCATTCATTTATGAATGATAAACCATCATCAAGAATTATTTACTTGATTCAACAAAGCTTTCGACAGTGTGAGTGAATCGATGATACAAAATTAACAACTTAATATTCGGTGTTTGAAAACCCAGAAGAAAATTTGATAACAATATTACTCTCGGTGAAGAACAATTAGAGAGAGCTGCAGGAAATAATCTGTTATCTATAACACTTAACTATGTGTTCTCTCGCATGTAACACGTTTTTCACTAAATCATTAGTCCAAGTGTCACCATGCATGCAAGTCATTTGTCATCAGTTTAGTCAGTCCATGTGTCACACTCTAATTGGTCTATATTTCAAAATTTTTCCTAGTCCAAAAATATTCCAAAATTTAGAAATTCCTAAAATTTACCAAAAATTTCGAAATAATTCTAACAGTCTCCAAATAAATTTTGAGCACCAATAAATCGTAATTCACATTTTAAATCACATTATTCAGTCAATTATACCCGAAAAATGTCAATGAATCGATGAACAATTATTTTAAAAGTCACCAATAAATATTCACATGTGTGTGAATATACAATGATGCACGAGCATGCAATGCACTCTACAGTATGCTTAGTTCACAATTCTGGGGTCTAACCCCGAACATGGGATGTTACATGGTCGAGTACTCCCCTTAATAATTAAGCACAAAGTAAGCCATATACTATAGATAACCAAACATACGCAACCTCCTCAAGTTTAACTCAACAAAAGCATGCTCTACTAACCATAATAAGGTTTAGAAAGATAAATGAAATAAGAACAGGCTAAGTTAAACATGTGTAAAGCAAAGAACATGTAATAAGCTCAAGTGGGATAACTAGTGGTCAATATGTTTTGGGTTGTTTTTGGTTAAGTGGTTTAAAATCTTAGGGGCCTTTATCATGTTTGTATAATGCATGCACAAATGTAGTCTCAACAAGATATGAAGCAAGTTCTATAGATACAAATCATTGAATGAAATCACACATCAAAGAGACAAGTTGAAAGTTCAAAAGCTTGTATGGGACAATCATCTATTACATCAACATAGTGTAGTTTCAAGGTCAGTTCAAATACCATCATGCTCAGAACTTACACAAAAACACATTCATTAAATTTATGATTCAAAAATCACATATTAATTCTCATTTATAACATTCATATTCTTATCAAACATTGGGAGATAAAAAGACAAAACCAAACACTTAAGGTACAAAACATACAAAAATAGAAAATCTTTTTGACTTTTTTTTGAAATCTTTTTCAATGTTTATGGGTTTTTAGAATAAATCATGCAAGTACAAGTGAAAACCTTCAAGTTCAAGCAAAAGAAAAGGTATGGCACATTAAAGCATGAAAATCGAGAAAACATTCGAACCAATAACCAGCTAAAACCCAAAAATTTAAGGTAAAAACTAACCTAAATGCCCCCTCCCCCCACTTAAGCACAACATTGTCCTCAATGTTGAAATCAAAGTAAGAAGAGAAGATAAAAAAACACTAAAGACTCACCAAAAAGAAAGAAATTCCGAGAAGAAGAAGAAGATGATGGGAAACATAAAGAGAAAAGAAAAAGGAAGAAAAATCAAAATTGATTTTTTTTATGATGGGTTGCCTCCCATTCAGCACTTTTATTTAATGTCGTTCGCTCGATGTCATATTAAGGCTCCTCACTCCTCATGGACAGACTCGACAAAGTGTATCGCCTCTAAAGTAGATTGAAAACCTTCAAGGAAAGGCTTCAACCTATGTCCATTGACTATGAACTTCTTGCTTGTATCTATGCTCTCAACCTCAATTGCACCATAATCAAAAACATGTGTAATAATAAAAGGTCCAATCTAATGAGATCGAAGTTTACCTAGGAAGAGGCAAAGGCTTGATTGGTAGAGAAGAACTTTCTGACCCATATGAAACTACTTCTTACTAATCATCTTGTTATGGACTACCTTCGACTTCTCCTTGTAAATCCTCATGTTCTCGTGGGCGTCATTCCTTATCTCCTCTAACTCTTGTAATTGTAACTTCCTAAAATTTCCAGCCTCATCATAGTTCAAGTTACATTGCTTAATGGCCCAAAATGCTTTATGCTCAAGTTCTACTGGAAGGTGACAAGATTTTCTATGAACCGTCCTAAAGGGTGACATTCTTAAAGTGGTCTTATAAGTTATTCTATAAACCCACAATGTATCTCACATTCTAAGACTCAAATCCTTTTAATTAGGTTGAATTGTTTTCTCCAAGATAGACTTAATCTCATGGTTAGAAACTTCAACTTGGCCACTTGTTTGAGAATGGTATGTCGTGCTAGATTTGTGAAAAATGTTGTACTTCTTCAACATGGCCTAAAAAGATCAATTGCAAAAGTGGGTCCTCCAATTACTGATTATTGGTTTGGAAATTCCAAACCTATCAAAGATGTTATCCCTAACAAATCCAATAGCAACCTTAGCATCATTAGTTCTAGTAGGAATAGCCTCAATCCATTTAAATACATAATCCGTAGTAAGCAAGATATAAAGATAGCCATAAGAAGAGGAAAAGGGACCCACAAAATTAATACCCCAAACATCAAATATCTCACTAAAAATCAAAGTAGTTTGCGACATCTAATGTCTCTGAGTTATGTTACTAGTTCTTTGACATCTTTCACATGATTTACAGAAGTGGAATGTTTCTTTAAATGGTGAAGAGCAAAAGAAACCACATTCAAACACCTTATGAGTTGTGCATTTAGCACCAAAATGACCACCACAAGAATAAGTATAACAGAAAGAAAGTATGGTATTAAACTCATCTTATGACACACATATCCTAATAACTTGATCGGCACAGAACTTTCACAAATATGGATTATCCCAATAATAATACTTAGCAGCAACATGGAATCTATCTCTTTGGGATTTAGACATACCTGAGGGTAACTCATTAGTAACCAAAAAGTTAACTAAATCAGCATATTATGGCCAAGGAGTAGCATGAAGGACGGCATACAACTGTTCATCAAGAAAGGTCTCCTTGATGGGAATGACATTAACTCCCTTAGCATTAAGTCAGCTCAAGTGATCAGCAACAAGGTTCTTAGCTCCCTTCTTATCCTTAATCTCAAGGTCAAACTCTTGTAGCCATCTAATAAGGTGCAGATTGGATTCCTTTTTCTTCAAGAGATACCTAATAGCTACATGATCGATGAAAACAACAACTTTTGTGCTAAGTAAGTATGACCGAAATTTTTCAAGAGCAAACATAACAGCAAACAATTCCTTCTCTGTTGTATGGTAATTACACTAAGCCTCATCCAATGTCCTAGAAGCATAAGCAATCACATGCAAAGACTTACCTATATTGTTGGACCCCATTTCCGAAGCTCAACATCGGACATGGGATCGTGAAATGTGAACGTGGAGGGAGGTTTGGAAATTTCAAAATTTTAAAAAAAGCTCCCTTTGAAGTAAAGGAGAGCATCACCCCGGTGAAGCCATGCAAGAAAATCCCTTGGACCCCTCGGGATTTTTATGCCACGGTGAATGATTGAACTTTCCCCGTGGCGAACCTACATTTGTATTTTCGCCGCTGCGACCATTTGGTCTCACCGTGGCGAACTCACCACGTTAGCGACAAATAAAGAGCTTCGGGTTAATTACGCCGTGGCGAACCATTGGATTTGCTGTGGAAAAAATCTTGAAGTAGCAACAAAATCCTAAAATTGACATACCTCATTTAATGCAACTTAAACTTTTTCAACTACTTAACCCCAACATTAACTCTAGTGAATG
>JAOQMP010095175.1:0-15812 GCA_027563575.1 Erythroxylum pedicellare
ACATACTGCACTTTACATAAATCTCACATTTTCACTAAAGCATAGGCATTTCATTTCAACAAATATACTTAACAATAGGCATATGAGGTGCTCATGAGATATTTTCTAATTATTACATTGTTGTAACCGAGTGCCTGAACTATCCCGTATCTATTTTAGATACCGGGCTCATTAACAACTGTCCCTTATCCGATGAGGATACAGGGCTCATTATGCATAGTAAGCCTTATGCTCTTAATCACTTTCTGAGCTTTAAGCTCTTTTTCACTTTCGGTGGCTACTCTGGTCACAACTGCCATTATCTTATTATGCATTCATGTATGGAATGCATGTACCACAATCACTCACATTATAAAGCACTTAGGTCTTTACATTCACATTCAATTAGCACTTCAATATCTCAATCCCCATTCACATTCATCGGACCTTCTATTCGGAATCCACAATTAAACACATTCAATTGTCATTCAAAACATAAATTAAGCAATCAAGTAATTAAGTGAGACCGTCTAGGTTACTCACAGGTTGCTCCTAAAGTTAATGCCTGAAAGTTTCGGCAACATCTGGAGGTTGACGTTCCAGTTGCTCCTCTATGTCAATTAACATACACAAAATCACAATTTGTACAATCATAAGTATTTAATAATACACATGTATGAAATGAAATATGTACAATGCATGCTCATGACAACCCTGGGTATTTTATCATCAATCTCATCACAAGATTATTCTCATAATCAAAACTAATCTCAGTATAATTAATACTTAGGTTTCTGCCCCACTAAAACCATTAAATTCACAATTCAACGTCTTGAGATAATTTGTAGGCCTATATCTGTAGTTTACTCCAAATTAAAAATCATCTCCTTAAAAATCCTACTGATCAAGATATCATCAAAATACAAGAACATGTTTAGTAAAATATCCAGTTCATGCTCTTCCAATCGATACGCTTACTTTCATTAGATCAATCATTTTTGAGTCCAAACCAAAAGTTATTATTTCTATAAAGAGAGATAGAGAAATGTGTTATGAATCTAACGCTTTAAAAATCAGGTCATTTGGAGGTCGGACGACAAAGTTATGGCTGAAAGAATTAATCAAGATTCTGTCCACATAAGACGAAACAGATAGTAGACGAATGCAAAAGCAGACGAATGCCAAAAGCAGACGAATGCAAAAGTAAAAGAATGCCAAAAGCATACGAAAGGAAAGAGCAGATGAATGCCTAAAAGCAAACGAATGGGAAGAAAACAAATGCCAGAGTAGACGAATGCAAAAGCAGACGAATGCTAAAAATAGACGAATGCAAAAGCAAAAGAATGCCAAAAGCAGACGAAAGGAAAGAGCAGTCGAATGCAAAAGCAGATGAATACCTAAAAGCAAACAAATGGGAAGCAGATGAATGCAGAAGCAAACGAATGCCAGAGCAGACGAATGCAAAAGTAGACGAATGTCAAAAGCAGATGAAAGGAAAGAGCAGACGAATGCAAAAGCAGACAAATTCCCAAAAGCAGACGAAAGGAAAAAGCAGATGAATGCAAAAGCAGACGAATGTCAAAAGCAGATGAAAGGAAAGAGCAGACGAATGCAAAAGCAGATGAATGCCCAAAAGAAAACGAATGGGAAGCAGATGAAAGGAAAGAGCAGATGAATGCAAAAGCAAACGAATGCCAAAAGCAGACGAATACAAAAGCAGACAAATGCAAAAGCAGAAGAATGGTGGAAGCAGACAAATCAGATGGTCAACTTAAGACGAAGCAAAAGTCAACCTAAAACGATACAGATGGTCAACTTAAGATGAAGCAAAAGTCAACCTAAGACGATACAGATGGTCAACTTAAGATGAAGCAAAAATCAACATAAGACGATACAGATGGTCAACTTAAGATGAAGCAAAAGTCAACCTAAGACGATACAAATGGTCAATTTAAGACGAAGTAAAAGTTAACCTAAGACGATGCAACTCTTAAGACGAAGCATTTTTACAGATAATACAACTCTTAAGACGAATGACATCATCACAAATGATATGATGTCATCACAGACGATACGTTTTTATAGACGATGCATCCTTATAGACAATGCATCTCTTAAGACGAATCATGTCATCACAGACGATACGTCTTTATAGACGATACATATTTACAGACGATGCATCTCCTAAGACAAATAATGTCATCACATACGATATGATGTCATCATAGATGATACGTCTTTATAGATGATGCATCTTTACAGAGAATGCATCTCTTTAGACGAATGACGTTATCACAAATGATATGATATCATCACAGACGATACGTCTTTATAGACGATGCATCTCTTAAGACGAATGACATCATTACAAACAATATGACATCATCACAGATGATACATCTTTACAGAGGATGCATCTTTACAGACAATGCATCTCTTAAGACGAATGATGTCATCACAGATGATACGACGTCATCACAGACGATATTAATGTATACTCCTAGGCATCTCCCCTTCTAAGGTCCATAACTCACGACCTAGAAGTATGAAAATTCTATACTATATAATGTTGGAAAGCTAAAAGAGAGAACTACAACTTTCTAGAAGGCACATTTGCCTATATTGGCCTAGTTAGAGCAGGTTTTCCCCCAAAGCCAAAACACTAATCCTACCCTAATGAAAACTTGAAATTTTCATATAAAGACTTGAAATGCCATAAACAACCATAATGTATACGTATTTTATTCACATCAAAATATAAGTTTTACAAAGCTTTAGTGGGCATTGCAAGTCGAAAATACATTAATATCTTACAATCCTAAAAATAAAAAAGGTACTTGAACCAAGGTTTGCTTAAATGCAACTAAACCCTTTCTTTATAAGGTTGGCTTCAAATACAAAATATACAAAAATTGGAGTGATGTCTTAACCCTTGTCTAATTGATATCATGCTCATTACCTAGATGTGGGGGAGAAAAATGGGGGGTGAGCTTGAGCCCATGGGTAACAATTTCATAATTAGTAACAAAAAAACCATTTATGAAGTCCATTTCCAATGTAGAAATTCATGTTAATGTAAATTATGTATGCATCATTTTTGTCAATTTATCTTGAGCACATAAACATATAAAAATGGTTCGGGTGGATCCAAAACAAAATGTACTACACATTTCCACATAATCATCTTACATAGCTGTGAACTTATGGGAATCCTTGAAGGAGCTCCAGGCCACTAGCAGGTAGGCGGGAGAAGCCTTTTTGCCAAAGTGCACTTAACTTAACTTAGGGGACCACCACAAACCCACATAACATATATTTCCATAATTGTAAAACATATTGCCCAAAAGGCACATTTCGGAAACTTGGTTTCTTAAGCTTGATATCTTTTCAAAAATTATTTTCATATGTCAAACCAAAATTTATATGCAAAATATGTAAAACATTCTCAAAACATTTAAAGAGTAATAAATGCACATTTTAAAAATTTGCAGTGTTATCACATAACAATTCAACGGGATCATTAACTCTAGGAGTAAAATTAAGATCCTGAAGAAAACTTCTCAATCATATTCCTTCCTGAGCGGCAAGATAATAAGCAACATACTCTACTTCCATTATTGATAATGCTATATAGTTTTGCTTCTTGTTGCACCAAGATATGGAGACTACTACTCGTTCTTACTACCCATGAAAGTGATTAACACCCAATAACATGACCAACTCATGTTAACCTTAACAGAGGATTTTTCTCATTAATCTTTTAACAAAAGAACACTAAATAAATAACTTAAGTGGTTAAGCAAAGATTCAAGATAAATGAGAACACTTGAGAAAAAACAACTCCCCTAGAAATTCAACTCTACTAAAACAGGTTTGAAAGTTGTCACCGCAACTATGGACTGATCCTCGTAAATACCAGTATTAATTCACAGTAGCAGGATGAAGACACCATGTATAACAGCCCACGCAAACGACCCACTCCATGATCTTGTAGCGATAAAGAAATCACTCAGCAATTATCATTCACCTGCGACAAACTTAGACAAGACAAAGGCTAAACCAAAACAAGGCAAAGAAGAAATCACGGAACAACCATCACAAATTCTGCAATGCACTAACACTTTCCTTCATCTTACAACAACACCTTCTAAACAATGACTCATGTACACCAAAGCACACTTTCAGTTATTTCCCAATTTTCTACACACCCAGCAATGTGATTTGCCCATTCACTATCGATTAATCCACACCAAGATGCAGACCAAGTCACACATAAGCCTCCCTTAAACACTAAATAATCAGATCAAAAATTGCACAATTCACTCATCCACACACTATTAGCACACACTAGAAAACCTCACAAAATCACTCTCGTGTGTACTATCAAAGCAGAGTCACACATGTAGTAAAACTAAGACTTACTCTAGCCATCTTATAATACCCATATCACAATGAACGTGATCCATACCATACTTCATTTAAAATAGACTTCTATTTTAACGAACATTGTATCCAGCACTTTCTTCCAACCCAATTCATTGATATCTCCTTCCTCTTCAGACTCCTCACTAGTTAAGTCCTCTTTTGCCTACTAAGGCAGTGCTACGCTCAAACTCGCTTGACTAACGTTGAATTTCACATGAGACTTTTAGCTAATATCCCGAAATTCCATGTTATGGAACATAAGGATTTTAGCATACCATAAATGATGATGATTTAGAAATTTTAGGAGGTGGGTGGTTAAACCACTATAATCCACACCGTAATACTTAGCGATGGCGAAAAGCAAGTACCCCTACCCAAGTTGTTGGTCCTCTTACATAAAGTTGCAATAATAATGCTCAGCACATGTGTGAAGTCCTTTTCATGCTTTTGATCTCATATAATTAGCTTTAGCCTTCTTGGGATCTTAAGAATTATTGAATTCTTTCTTTTTTCACAAGTCATATGCCTATGGTTTTTTAATGTTGGGCCATTATAACTTTTAGAGAATCAAAGGCATCTTACCCTTCCAACATATATTGGATTTTCTTACTTCAAATTTATAATTATTGTCATTCAATTTTTCATCTTTACTGAGTGTTTTCACAATATTCTTGAATGCAGTAGTCATTGCTTTAAAAAGCATAGTTCTTAAAAAATTGAATAAAGAACAAATGTAAGATTTTTAATATTGGGTTATTCTTAATGTGATATTTAAATAAATCAAATCTAACTTTATCATTTCAATAGCCAAATACTTATTATTCTACTTTTAGAATAAAATGACTAATGTAACAAATAATCCTTATTCTAATTCTCGGTATCTTTATTTTGGTTGGTAAACACTACGTATCTTAGGATGAGATTAGGTTAAAAAATAATATTTATTTTTAAGTTTATTTTAGTTTTTTTAAGCCAAACAAGGCTTGTTTTAGGTTTAAGATAAGTTATCCATTATCCAAATAAGACTCCGTCTTCAATCTAAGAAAACTCTAGCCACCCTAACCTAACATCCAGCCCGACCCGATCATGGGCTGATTGGCCCGTGGCTCAATCTATGGCCCGTAACAAAATAACGTCATTTTGGAAGTAATGGTCAAGTCATAGGTTAGGCCGAGACGAGTTGGGTCAACCTCGACCTATGATCCGCCTGTTGCTCGATCAACCTGAGTCAAAATCGGGCGGAGCCAAGCCCTTTTTGACATCTTTATCAACATTTACATATTAATCGGATCATGTCATCATCGGTCACCTTCTTTGACATCAATATAAGTAAATAAAAAAGAAAATAAAAAAATCAAATATTTATTCTTAACAAAATTTACTTACAAATTTTTTATTTTGGTGCCCCTGTCATTTGTGTTCACCCGTAAAGACATGAACCAAATGCTACATTATAATCCCTGTGGGATCGGTCTTTTACTTGAAGAGCAATCTATCGGCCATAGGAAGGGAAAATGAAGATCTTGGCCTAATTGGTATTATAAAACCATCTATGCTATTCATTTCCCGCCCACTGACACTATCCTATAGTTCGATACATGTAGTTGCCTGTGAGATATGTAAGAGTAAAGAATGGAATCATATCATTTACCCGATCCTAATCTCTTAAACTTATCATATAGAATCAATTTAATACTAACCCTTAAGTTTGCTAACGCTGCTTCAATTGATACAAACTATCAATATTATAAGGGATGATAGAACTTGTCATATAGAATCACGTTAATACTAACCCTAAGTTTGTTAATGCGGCTTCAATTGATACAAACTACCAATATTATAAGGGATGATAGATTTCCTTAGATCCTTAACTTCTAAGGTAATTTGTTTTGTAAGATGACAGAGCACTTCTCACTTAAAGTAACCATTGATAACTATCTTGATTCTCTTCTTGTTAAAAAGGAGAACTTTAAAAACTTACCATACTTTAACATATTTGAAAGATTTTCAATAAAAGGGATATTAATATGTAATTGTTTTAAAAGTTTAAAAAATACCTAATTTCCTTTCTATCTTTCTCAATTTTACTTGGGTACAAAATTCTGGGTAGGTACTCTTTGACAACCTTCTTTTTTGACCCCTGGTCCATTTGTTTCCAATTTCTAATCCAATTTTCTCCCAGTCCTTAGTGACACTTGTCATTAAATTTTAATGTCAGTTATAAAAATTTCCACTACCATTGGACTTTTATTTGTACTACTATTCCTTAATTGTCTATGACTTGACATTTTTCCTAGTCCAAAAAGAATACTTTGAATGCTCGAAAAATTCACAAACTGCACCGAAAATTCTAAATCAATAAAATACACTCTCCAAATCAATTTCCAGCATATAAAATCACAATTCTCAATATAACACATTTATAATTCAATTATACCTGAAAAATGTCAATGAGAGCATGTACAGTCATTTTAATGTGTGCAGAAGTTCAAATTCACATGTGTGTATGCTGACAAGATGCATAAGTATGAAAATGCATTTTCCTTAATCTCTTATTGATCTCACATGTACCATATTTTTGGGTTCTAACTATTAATATGAGAACGGGATGTTACAATTGGAGCACTCATTCCCTTCTTAGAAGATTGCTCCCAGTTCTTCCTCTTTCTGCTCACTTCATTCTTTATATTCTCCAGTTTCTCATCCTGGAATGCAGCATCTACCAAATGCTGGTAATCACAGAAGTTATGGATCAAGACTTTCTCCTTGATCCCTAAATGAAGTCCTCCCTTAAACTTGCGGCACTTATCCTCCTCATTGGAAACAATGTTGGCCGTATACCGTGACAGCTGGGTGAACTTCAGCTCATATTCACTCACACTTATGTCCCCCTGTGTGAGATTTAGAAACTCCCTAGCCTTCTTTTGTACATAAACCCTAGAAAGGTATTTCTTCCTGAAGACTTCCACAGAATCTCTCTATGACAGTATCGGAGGCATAATCTGACTATGAGGCACAAATTCCCACAATTGGAGTGCATCCCCCTGTAGCAAGCTGACTGCATAGTCCAGTTTCTCTTCATCAGAGCACTTCATCTGAATCAGGACTCTCTGTGTCCTCTTCAGTCATGAATTAGCCTTTTCAGGATTTATAGTCCCATTGAAATCTACAGCTTCATACTTGCGAAGCTTATCATACTATCCAGTCCTCTCCACTGGAGCTTGCATTGGAACTTGAGACCTTTGGCCCATGAGATATGAGAAAGCCTGAGCAAAGGCTTGAAAGAAATGTGGATCCATGGGGTTTGCTTGAGCCATCAGAGGAGGCGGTGGAGGCACCTTATAATGCACACTAGGTGCCTCGGAATTAGGAGTAGAATGTGTCCTTGCATCTTATGGAACATAGGATTCATTCGTGCTCCCTTGGTGAGAGCCAGATCGAGTCACAGCTCCTCGAGTTCTTTTTCAAGGATGCATTTCACACCTTCAATTGGAAACCATTGAAAATTTTTAGTTCATGCAAAACAATTTCAAATTATGAAAAATAATTCAAAACAATGCAAGTTGTTCATTTAAAATAATGCATGTTGATTTCGTGTCCTAAACTACCCCTTTCATGCCTAGGATACTCCTAAACCTAGTCTCTCTGATACCACAACTGTTGGACCTCGTTTTCAGAGCCTAACGTTTGGAGTCATCATACATGAGCATATTATAATACTTCGGTGTCTTCTGTTAATGACACTTTGGTGTCTTCTGTTATTGACACTTCGGTGTTGAGACTTCGATCTCTTCTTGACACTTTGGTGTTGAGACTTCAGTCTCTTCTGTATAAGTCTCGTTACCCACTTCTGTAAATGGATTTAGCAGTCATCTGATTTTGTATTCTGATATCTAATTGATTCTGACATAAACCAAACTGTATTATGATTCTGAAGGGTTTATACCCTCTTGTGATATTTAGTTCTAACAATTATAAAAATCTATTCTGAAATGCATTATGTCTGATTAAATGTTAGGCAATCTTTTAATGTATGCTTATGCTATTACATGATTCTGTATGATGAGTTTTCACTTCGTATATAGATTAGTTATTACTCACTAAGATATATACTTAGCACGGTGGATTTGCCCCACGTAGGTTCAGAGCAAGGATTATAAAGACTGAGAAAAGTCAACCGTAATGGCCAATGGAGTCTGAGTTTTGTGTTGCTCAAAAATGTCTTTTTTCGAGTTTGTTTTGGGCTTGTATATAGCTTTGGATTTTTGTTTGAAGGGTTATAATAACCTTAATTCAGGCTGGTTTCTGAAATTATGATATGTATTGTATGTTTGTTTGAGATTCTAAAAATGCATATGTGAAATGTTCCATATGTTTTGGATTTTGCTCGGTTCTGTATATATGTTTTGTTGTCTGCGTGGTGCCCCTGTATCCTCCCAGGGGGTATTAGGGCACCATAGCACAAGTTAACATTCATACAAAACTAGGTACTGTCAGCTATGACAAATGCAACACTCATATTTCACAATCCAATTTAGCTATCACACACAAACCACATGAAGTACATACTAATCCGAAGGAAACACTCATACAATTGATGACAATAAATTGAAACCACAAGAGTGAACCTTCCAAGCTAAAATCTACCTCATATTCAACATACTCAAATAACACATTCATTATAACTCTAGGAAGATGCATTAATTATAAATAACCATGCACTTATTCCTTGACAAATTTATTTAAACAAAATTTTTTCTTTTTCTTTCTTTCTTTCTTTTCTTTTCTTTTCTTGTGCTTTTCTATTTTCTTTGTTTCTTTTCCTTTCTTTTTTTTACATTAAAAGAAAACACATTAACATGGGAATTTCAATGATAAGATATAAAATAACATCCCAACATTATATAACCAACCCTCACATATGTACACCCCCACACTTACACTTTTGTACATCCACAAACTCATCAATCACAAATGTTCCACTAGCTTTATTGCTTGGGACTCTAGCCATCGCTACATCTTTAAGAGGAAAGAAATGCCTAGCCATGTATAGCTCTAAGAAACTTCACAACCGAGAAGCAATGAGTGGTACCCATAGTAGAAGTTCACAGCGAAAAATGGTAGAAAATGAGATGGAAATGACAAAACATGATGGTCTGATAGTGGGTGGCAAGATGATGGAATTAATGAATATCCCCTCTCGACTCTCTCCTTCTCTTTTTGTAACTTATCCCAAAATAGGTTTTTCACAAACCGGTTGCTGGATCAGTTTACACAGTTAGTTAAATTTCTAAAAATGGTTTGGTTTTGGCTCTAATTTGAATGTTTTTCCGCGGTGAAAGGATGAGTTAATTGTGACGAACTTTTCATGAAAGGTTTCTTCAACAATTTTTTGGTTTCACCCTAACAAAAACATTATCCTCGTTGCGGCAAACTTTGCCTGTTGCCTCGTTGACTTGTGTTCTTAAATCCCTTAGTTTTTCTTGTCTCTACTTCTTAAATGTCCTGCAATAAAAAAAATAATAGTTTGCAGTATCAATTGCTCTAACCATCTTCTCTATCTCAAATTCAACTCCTTTTGGCTCATCAGATACTTAAGGCTCTAATGGTCTGTAAATACCTTAGTAGTAACTCCATACAAGTAATGTCTTCATATCTTCAATGCAAAGATTATAGCAGCTAATTCCAAATCATGCGTAAAATAAGTCATCTCATAGGATTTTAATTGCCTAGAAACATAAGCAATCACTCTATCTCCTTGCATCAATACACAGCCCAATCCCTTCCTTAAGGCATCACTATATACTATATATCCATCATGATCTGAAGGCAAAGTTAGAATCGGTGTCGTTGTGAGCCTGCTTTTCAATTCCTCAAAACTACTCTGACACTCCTCTGTCTATACAAACTTTTGATTCTTCCTTGTCAATTTGGTGAGTGGAGCTGCTGTTATGGAAAAGCTCTCCACAAATCTCATGTAATACCCAGCTAAACCCAAGAAACTTCTCACTTCAGCTACATTCTTAGGTGCTTCCCATTTCACAACCGCTTCTATCTTCCTCGGATCCACATGTACTCCTTGCTCTGAAATCACATGTCTAAGAAATGTCACTTCCTTTAGCCAAAATTCACATTTATCAAATTTGGCATACAACTTATTCTTTCTCAATGTCTCCAAAGAAATCCTTAAATATCCCTCATGCTCCTTATCACTCTTAGAATAGACCAAAATATCATCAATAAAGACAATGACAAATTGGTCTAGGATTGACCTAAAGACTCTATTCATCAAATCCATGAAAGTTATAGGTGCATTTGTCATCTCAAAAGGCATGACCAAGAACTCAAAGTGGTCATACCGTGTTTTAAAAGCAGTCTTTGATGCATCGGACTCCTTTATCCTCAATTGATGGTAACCTGATCTCAAATTTATCTTTAAAAAGACCCTTGCCCCTTTCAACTGATCAAACAAGTCATCTATACGTGGAAGCGGATATCTGTTTTTAATGGTGACATGGTTAAGCTTCCTACAATCCACACATATTCGCAAAGATCCGTCTTCCTTCTTCACAATAAGGACCGGAGCTCCCCAAGGTGAAGAGCTGGGCCTAATATAACCTTTCTCCAACAAATCTTCCAATTACTCCTTAAGCTCCTTCAATTCCACCAGAGCCATTCTATAAGGCAGAATCAAAATTGATGTTGTACTTGGAAGAAGCTCAATGGGAAATTCAATTTCCCTAGGTGGCGGTAGTCTTGGTAACTCCTCAAGAAAGACATCTGAAAATTTCATAACCACTGGTATATCTTCTAACTTCCCTCTATCTGCCCTCGTGTCTACCGCATAGGCCAAAAATGCTTCACACCCTTTCCTCATCATTTTCTTTGCCATCAAAACCAAAACAATCCTCGATGAGCTAAATTTTCTGTCTCCCATAAACATCACCTTTCTTCCATTATCCAACTCGAACTCCACTATCTTTTGTTTGTAATCTAAGTTGGCATTATAATTCTCTAAGGCGTCTATACTCGAAATCACATCTAATCCTCCTATCTTCAATGGCGTTAAATCCACCATTATATGTCCCTAACCAATATGTATTTCACAATCTTTATAAACTTGACTAATCATGATATACAGGCCGATTGGAGTACTCACCATCAAAGGAGTATCCAATGAGCTCAAATCTCTACCATATACAGTTCTACCCAATGAAACAAAGGAGTGGGTAACCCGGATCAACCAAAACAATCACATCATTATCAAATAATTTAATCATACCAGTCACAACTTCTAGAGTAGTCTCTGCGTCCTTCCATGTCATTGCAAACACTCTAACTAGTGCTGGAGGATTCATCTTCCTAGCTGCATCAGAGTTGCCCACTTTAGTTGTAGTCTTGTGCTCTACTGCCTCAGTTCTCTTCGAAGCTTACATCTGTGTTCCCTCTCTTCTTGCATGCCGAGGACACTCTCTAGCCATGTGCCCCTTCTCTCCACATGTGAAACAAGCTCCAGTTAGCCTATAGCATTCTCCTCAATGAAACTTGATGCAATGATCACACTTAGGTATAGAAGACTTATCATCTTCTCCTCTTCTACTACCTCCCGTCGTTAAGGCTTGATGAGAAACAGTAGAAGTCCTCATCAGCTTGGACCTACTTGCCCCTTGCTCCTCTCCTCAGACTGCACAGGAAAAGTCCTGACACTCCTTTCAGGCATAGAAGTACCACCTCCCCTCTTAAACTGTTCTCTCCCCTTTCTCTTTTTGCTCACGGTGTTCTTTATGTTCTCAATGTTTTCAACCCTCAGAGTTGCCTCAACCAGCTGTTGAAAATCACAAAAATTTTGTACCACCACTTTCTTTCTTATGGACAAATGCAGCCCCGATTTGAATCTACGGCACTTAGCTGCCTCACGCATCATCATCTATACTGCATACCAGGATAGCTGTGTAAACCGACGCTCAAACTCACTCACTGTCATTTCCCTCTAGGTGAGACTCAGAAACTCTCTCTACTTCTACTGAATGTACACCTCAGACAGGTACTTCTTCTTATATGCAGCTAAGAAGTCCTTCCATGCCAGCACTAACGGTCTCATCTGGCTCACTAGCACACTCACCCACTAATGCAAAGCATCTCCTTATAGTAAGCTTGTAGCATACACAACTTTCTCATCATCCTTAGACTCCATCTGATCTAGTATCCTCTCAGTCTTTCTCAACCAAGTCTCAGCTTCTTCTGGATCCGTTGTCCCATAGAAATTCACTGCTCCATACTTCCTAAGCTTATCAAATTGTTTCCCCTTTTTGACTGCGACCGGAGCAAAAGATTGCGGCATCTAGCCCATGGCCTGAGCAAATGCCTGAAATATCCTCGGATCTAATGGAGTAGGCACTTACTCCTACGGAAGAGGAGACTCCCGCGTCTATAATCGAATAGGCTTACTACCTTGCCCTATAAAAGCCTCAGCATTTCCTGGGGTACTCACTCATCAGTACTATCCTCTCTTGTCGAAGGGTCAGGTGCAACCGATCCTTGCAATACTCCTCATGTTCTTCGACGAGGTGACATCTTACTCCTTCAATGTAAACACTAACTATTAGCTTACATTTCATTTTAAAATCCTAACCCCTACATGTATGCATGACATGCATCTCACTTAATGCAATTCAGTCAATTCACAATGCAACGAGTAATCACATAACATCACAATTCATCCTATTATGCATTCTAAGCCTAGAAAAATCCTAAGCTCTGATACCAAACAATGCTGGACCCCGTTTTTGGAGCCCAGCATTCGGAGTCATTAACTGAATCAGTACTTACCCTCAACCATACTAAACCTATTTTGGGACATTAGTCATAACTTTTGCTATGGATATTGAATTAAGGTTTTATTTGGATTTTTTTAAAGAAAACTTCAAGATCTACAACTTTCATGCAGACCTCGAAGACAAATTCTATCATATGTAGAGTCAAAAGTGGACCAGACAATAGGGTCAGACGAAAACAAATAAGGGGTTAGACGAATTGGGAAAATTTTCATCAATTTCCCTAGAGATATTATATTAAGGTTTTATTTGGATTTTATGAAATATAACTTCAAGATATACAACTTTTATAAAGACCTTGAAGACAAATTCTATCGTCTCTAGAGTCAAAAGTGGACCAGACCATAGGGTCAGATGAAACCAGATGAAGGGTCAGACGAATTGGGAAAATTGTCATAACGTTCCATAGAGATATTAGATTAAGGTTTTCTTTGTATGGTTTGAAAGAGGACTTCAAGATATACAACTTTTATGAAGACCTTGAAGACAAATTCTATCGTCTAGAGAGTCATAAGTGGACCAGACCATAGGGTCAGATGAAACCAGACGAGGGGTCAGATGAATTGGGAAAATTGTCATAACTTTCCCTAGATATATTATATTAAGGTGTTATTTATATGGTTTGAAATAGGACTTCAATATCTACAACTTTCATGAAGGCTTTGAAGACAAATGTTATCGTATACAGAGTCAAAACTGGACCAAACAATAGAGTTAGATGAAACTAGATGAAGGGTTAGATAAATTGGAAAAATTGTCATAACTTTCCTTACAGATATCAAATTAAGATGTTATTTATATGATTTGAAAGAGGACTTCAAGATCTACAACTTTTATAAAGACCTTAAAGACAAGTTCTATCATTTGTAGAGCTAAAAATGGACCAGACAATAGGGTCAGACAAAACCATATGAGGTGTCAGATGAATTGGGAAAATTGTCATAACATTCCCTAAACATATCAGATTAAGATATTCTTTAGATGGTTTGAAAGAGGACTTCAAGATCTACAGCTTTCATAAAGACCTTGATGACAAATTCTACCATATAGAGGGTGAAATTTGGACCAGAAGATATTCTGATCAATATAAGACGAAGCAGAAGGTCAACCTAAGAAGAAGCAGATGATCAACGTAAGACGAAGCAGAAGGTCAACCTAAGATGAAGCAGATAGTCAACATAAGATGAAGCAGAAGGTCAACCTAAGATGAAACAGGTGGTTAACTTAAGACGAAGCAGAAGGTTAACCTAAGACGAAGCAGAAGGTTAACCTAAGACGAAGCAGAGTCAACTTAAGACGAAGCAGAAGGTTAACCTAAGACGAAGCAGAGTCAACTTAAGACGAAGTAGAACGTTAACCTAAGACGAAGCAAAGTCAACTTAAGACGAATCAGAAGGTCAACCTAAGACGAAGCATAGTCAACTTAAGACGAAGTAGAATACACTCCTGAGCATCTCCACTCATAAAGATCATAACTTTCGACTCCGATGTCAAACAATTTCATACTATATATCGTTGGAAAGCTAGAAAGATAAACTACAACTTTCCAAAAGACAACTTTAACTAATTTCACTTCAATTAGTCCAGTTTTTCTCCTAAAGTTGGCACACAATTTTTACACTTATGAAAGACTTAGATTATGAAATGTACAAATACAAAAGAAATATGCATGTACACCTGGGGAACTTTTGAGTTCTAAACTCATTTACCAAATCAATAGAAGCTCATACATAACTTTAATTACATCATAACATTATAACCAAAGACTTAACACAAAATACAACGTATATAGGATGCTCAATGTTTAACATGCTTATGAAGTTATCCAAAAGTGATCGAACTAACTTAGTTACAAAAGTTTCTAATATATTGGAGTTTCCAATGCCTTAAAATGATTGCCAACCTTCTCGTTCTACACATGAGAAGGGAATAATGGGGTGAGTTACACAGCTTAGTGGCTAATATACTTATAGCCATTGGCAATTGGGCACATATTCAAGCATATGTACATATATATCCAGCAATTCGAGCATTCTCACTTTGTTCAAGCAATTTAAGCATTTGATCTATTTAACTCAAACTTATAAGACACAACATAAACTTTAGCCATTAAACATAACACTCAACTATGCACTATGCTTGAAAATTTAAAGAAGCAATGCACAAACAAATGGCTTGAGAGTTCCGTGGAACGAAAAGGAGAAACTGAAGTTTACACCGTGAACAAAACGAGTCCGATTTCTCATAATCTCGTAGCCTCAAGTGGGCATCCCGAAGAAGGCTATGGGTCAACGTGCACATGACTAACGAAACGGGTTCCTCTCTTGCCTAATCACAACCAATTTATGCTTAATTTAATTATATGCTCATACTTTCATGCTTTTTTCTTCTTTTCATCTAATTCCAAATGTTATAACCTTTTTTAAGGTATAACATAATCACAATGCATCATGCATTTCCAAACATTCACAATTATTTCAATTTCAAGAAAATTGACTTCAAGCAAATCAACATACACACACATAGGCAAGAATTTGCCCAATTACACAATAACTATAAATACATTACCCACCT
>JAOQMP010095270.1:0-15801 GCA_027563575.1 Erythroxylum pedicellare
CTGTACAGATATGGAAATACGATCCTAGGATACTATATATCTACAAGATACTGCTATCTAATCTAAATGATCGGATTATGATTAGATCATAATATTATGAGATATACATATCTTTGACCACAATTACAATACTTACTACATTTGTGAATATTCTTCTGCAAACAGTACATGTTTTGAGACCAGAGTACAAAATTTTGAAGCTGTCTTGTTGTGATGCTATACAGAATCAGTTAAACAAAAGTCTGCAGATGAAATTTTGTCTATCAAGGTCTGAGATTTCCCTCCAACCATCCTTCTCCTGAACATTAAAAGAGAACTTGCAAGACTTTTTCATCCCTTGTCATTTATCTGCCTGGTTTCTGTGTCTCCATCTTGGGAATGCCTTGAGAATCAGAACTTAGACAGCCAAATTTACTAGAAGTCCGTAATGTTCAGCTGATGTTCCGAATAAAATTTCATTACCCGATGAATTTGAAGCTTGAGGAAGTTTGATGGATCTGAGGGGTATAATGTTGTTCGAGCTTCCAGTCTGAGCATGATGTAATCTTCAAACGCTTTCTTAGGAGCAGAAATGATGTCAAAATCAAGAAAATGCTGCAGCAGTGGTAAATTATATCAAAGATGAGCCACTGGAGCTGCCATGCTACATACCAGAAGTTTATTATTGAAGGTGTCAGTACACCAGTGTAAATTGGAGCTATCTACAGGGGTTCTGCTAAGCAAATGTTTAATGATTGCGTCTGAGGAGCAGACTACCCACGTAAGACAGGATTGCAGGTTTGATGCTGATAAAGAGATGTGCATAAGTTAAAAGAGGCCAGTTCTTCCGTAAGCAGTATCATTGTTTAACAGATGAGTGGCACAGCTACTGCCAAGATCGATGACTGTATTTGGTGCCATCGTTAGGCAGATCTAGTTTGTTGTCTGATTAGGCCAATTCTTATAGTTACAAGATACATGAAAAGGAAGGTAATTATTTAAAAGATGATTGTACAAATGGGCAACAAAAAACAACATGCAAGAAGTCGAGAAGAGTATGTGATAAGTGTTGTGTTGTTCTCCACCGGCAGGATAGTTGTAATAATTTATGTTCTATGTTCCTCACTTATCTCACCTTACACTAAGTGCTTCTGTAGTGCTTCAATCTTACACTCCAGGGAGGACGGGGTTTAGAGGCATTATGGTCGGCGATATGCAGCTCTGAGTAGAAATAAGTTCACATATGAGAGAGCTTAACGCTCCTGAATACCATGCCCTTGTACTGCCTGCAATTCAAATGACTCCCACAAACTTCGGCCCACATCGAATTGCAAGTCTTTGTGACTAATGAACCCAAGAAATGGGTGAATTAGATGACTTAAAATCGAAATCATTTAATGAAAATTTATCAAACACCTTATATATAAATAGAAAACAATAGATAATATTGAAAAGAGTGTCAAAATAAATAAAATTTTTGTCTAAAAATTATTTAAAATTTGCTGTCTGACATTTTTAAACTAAAGATAATGACAAAAGCAATACTTTATTCAAATTAGCAGCCTTGTACTCAAATATCCAGTCTATTAAACTAACCATCAACACAAAGTAACATATATATAACAAATATAATAACTCTTCCATAACAAAAGTATAAACAATTTAAAAGATAAAAAGAAAGAGACAACTTCTGATCTATAGTAGTTCAATCTTCCTTAATCTATTTACACCTCCAAACTTGTTATGGTACTCCAATTTTACTATGACTTTTTCTTAAGTGGGTAAAAATTAAATTACTACAACTCAATTCTTTTCAAGAATCGAGACAAATCTTATAAGCTTTGTGCATTTAAAACTATCTCTAACGTGCTATTCTTTCTCTTGTGTTTTTTGCTTCAAGGGAGGTTTTTTCTACTTATTTTTAAACATCAAGCCAATTTTAGGGTCAATCTTTTTTATATTGAAAAATATGACTATATGTACTTTTAAAAATCAAAGTATATTTGGTCAACCTAACCAATTCTGGTCAATCAAACTATTATTTATAGGACACTATTTGATCGACTAAACTAGTTAGATTGATCTAATAAAGTTTTTGTAGAAACTTTTTCTTAATTTCCATTACCTTTTAAATCATCTCAATCAAATGTCAATAGAGAAAGTTATGATCAAAATACTACAACAATATCACTCTCTAAAAATTATCTTCTCGATTGCTTTGAAATCTTTGAGCAATCTTGAGTCCACTTTATGTAAATTATCCAAAACTTAAATCACATTTTTGACATTTCCAAACATAAACTCCAACTCTTAAAGAGTTCATCCAATCTAAGCTTCAAGCAGTAATGCTAAAGCTTTCTGCAAGCTTTTTCTTACAACATCATTTGCCAATATTACCTATCATCATTTAGACATATTCATTAATACTTCAATAATTTGTTATCATCAAAACTATAAATTTACATTTGCTTGGTTTAATAATACCCTCCTCTTTAATAATGACAAAGTGGTGATTGCTATGTGTATCTATGTGTATGCTACTAATTTTTTTTTTATTTATTTACAAATCTATCACTCATTAATTAGACAAGTATATGTATCATTGAAAAGCATGCAATGGTAAGTAGGGGTTGAATCCCATGAAGAACCAATATAGATTACAAAGCTTAATGTTATTAACTAGTCTAGGGATAATTAATAAAAGGTGATTCTTAAGGGTTTTGAATAATAAAATATAAAATAATGTTAAAACCTAGACAATAGTCGAGGAGATCAATGATAAGATAATTTACCGAAAGAGAATTCAATTAAAGAGTCATAGTTAGATCATTACTTCCATTTAGTACTTTTTAACTTTATGATTTGATTAAGTTACATTAGATATATTTTTTAGACTATGCAGGATCTCTTATACGCTAAAATTATATTGTCTTAAGTTACAGTTATCTTCTCTTCAAATGGTTAACCTATATATCTACTATCACTAACACTGAACGCGCTAAGCTTTGTAAAACCTTATGGAAGATTTTACCTTAGCACTAGGAGGATTACGTATGTCTCTCTTAAGCATCTTGTTTAACCACTTCTACCAAAACCATGGTCCACTCATAAGTAGGCTCTTTTGGGTCATCCACAAGTGAATTTAAATTGGATTTAAATGTTAGCATGAAAAAAATCAATATTAACATTAATCAAACCTAGTTCACAAAATATATCTCATACTATAAATTAAATAAAATCAATCCATATAAGAATAATCACTAGGAGTTTCTCTATCTAAGCATAACATGTTCAAAATAATGAAATAAAATATAAAAGCAGAGAGGTCGTGATAGAAACAAGTTTGAACGAACTCTCAATTCCGCCAACAATTTAATAAGTTAATATGATTAAGTACTTATTTTAAATATATCAAAACCATGTAATACAAGGTACTTTAGTATTAAGATAAACCAAATTGTTAAGTAAATATATGTATTTTTAATGACAATAGTTAAGTAAATATGTGTATTTTTAATGAATATCAAATATCCCCATATTCAAATTTTTTCTTTCTTTCAAGCAAATCAATTCGGTTAATCTTAACTTAAATATGCAATAATAGGAAATAATTTAACAAATTAATTGCATTAATTAGGACTATCTATCATTCGTTTAGTTACATTGTTCATCAATTAGATATTTAAAGACTTGCATTAAATCATAAATCAATTCAATTTTTCACCCAACAATTCTTCAAACATCAACTTAATCTATAAATCTCATCCTAATGCATGAAATAGACATGCCTAAAAAAGATACATAATATTTCAAACATTTTAACAACCTAAATTAATAAAGCATTAAATTTTGAATTTAAAAAAGGAAAATTTAAAGGCTTATTTGAAAAGTCACGTAATCTTTTGTTAAAGTAAACATCTTATTATGAATGCTCTCATTTAGTCTGTTAGGTCATTATTCTAAATGGATACTAGCACCACTCTTTAACTTTAACCTTTTCACTTAGGATAAAGCCACTAGGGCTAATTTATTTATGCTTACTTATTTACATATTTTATTTATTTACTTTTTTTTGAATGCTAAAATGCTTTAAAATCACTTTTAACTCGAAGATATGCCTAAATTATATAAAAGTATCACATTGCATATTAAGTATCAATTTTCATGATTATTCGGGAAAATTATAACTAAATTAGTTATCAATGCTCATAAAGATTGGGCTAAACTAATTGAATTAGAAAAGTATCATCTTAATCAATCTTCTTTTCTACATAAAAGGTTTTTTGAAATTATTCTGTATTAAGCTAATTGTAATAAAATTGATAAGCAACATAAGACCTATAATAATTGATTCCCTCCTCGCACTTAAGTTATACATTATCCTTAATATTTAAAATATAAAGTATGAAAATACAAATAAAGGACAATAAATAAAAAAGGATGAAAATAAAAAGGGAATATAAACTTCTTTGGCCCATATTTTTCATCCACTATCTAAGGTAATTTTGATTGAAATCTAGAAATTGTCTAAACCCTACAATCATAAATAAAACAATCATAAAAAATAATAAAATGAAAAGGAAACTTGCATTAAAATAAACTAAAATAAAGTGCTAAATCAAAGAAAATGATAAAATAAAAATGAGAACAAAACATATGGTTTGAACACACAAAGGAGAAGCAAATTTTAAAGATGTAAATGCCATATAGAAAAGAAAAGAAAAAAATAATTTTTTGTTATGATTGGTGTCCTCTTTGGCATCATTGAGGGCTATCGAGGATCTCAAAATACCCTACATAAGTAATTGGACAATTGATGCTCCATCTATCGTAATTTTTGTCCCTACTTCTTCAATTTTCATTGCATCCTCTATAACATGAAAATGTGTCATTACTACTCAATTTTTAAGTCAATAATGGTCTTATTAGTCCACTCTTATAACAACTATTGTGATGTGAGCTAAATATCTTCATGCTCCTTTGCCATCTCCTCTATATGGTTTGCCTTTACTAGTAGATGAGCCCTTTTCCTCTCCTTCTCCTTAGTTTTAACCTCTCTCTCTCTCTCCCCCATAAAACATAAGATCCATGACCTTCTTGACTAACCTCATGTACCTCAATATGTCTAGGTCAAAAATAGCCATGTAGCAACTTATAAACATTCTTAAAAGATTGTCAAGTCTACCTAGTTTTTTTGCCAACCTGGTTAAAGTAAGTACCTCCACAAATGGCTTTCTTCTTCTTAGTGTCCATCTATCCTAAATATTTGTCAAACTAGTGACCTATGTTACAAACTCACTACTCTACTATGCATTACAAATAAAATATATTTGTAAGAGCATTACTTCATTACTCTCACTTCTTCCAAAAATTATGTATGAAATAATCCTTTATAAATGTCTAAGGTTTTAGAAAAAATATGGGTACTCTTACTCTTTAATGATTACAAATGCTAATTTCCCTAAATTGAGCTACAAAATTCTTAAGAACATGGTTATTGAGATCATTAAGAAACTTAGTGATAACATTCTTATACTTCTCCAACCTTGTATACTTAGATTTATGAAGCCCTTATTATAACCCAATATTATTAAAGAATATCTCCATTAAATTCCCACTAACCTAAACTTTATCACGTTTATTTTGTCCAATTTTACATTCTAATTCACCCTAAAATGGTAAGAATTTTGAGGGAAAGCTTTTTTTTAATGAATATTCAACAATGTAAAAAATATGCTTCACCTTGCATTACTTATAAGCCTCCTCACTTCTGAAACTAATCCCACCTTCTTTAGTGTAACCCAATTAAGATTCTTATTAGATTCAAAAGATTGAATTTTAAGATAAGTGTACTTTTTACAAAGATATGGCTCTTTAAAGCTAATTATTGAATGCTCATTCGGGGATATTTCCCGTAGTTGTGCTTAGCTACTTAATGCATCTAAAAAAACTTGAGCCTTTATTTTTTAGCATATGAATAACTGTGAACTCAGTTTCATAGTTGAATTGAGTATTAAAAAGTAAAAATAGGCAAGAAATAATCTAAAAACAAAAATAAAAATAGTTTTTAAAGCCATAAACTATGAGAAGTCTTAATAAAAATAGGAAGAAATGCTTAAAATATAGTTAGTTTAGCTACGAAACTTTATTTGAGTATTATGTATTTGAAGAATTTGAGAGAAATTAAAAGAAAATTAAGAGAGGGATGAAAGTGAAGGTCTGTAACACCCATTACATTTTAAAATTTTTATGATGCAATGGATGATTCTAGGAAGGAATAATTTGGAACATGGTATGGGACTGATGTGGCCTAAACCAAAAAGTCTCATGGAAAAAACATCTTAGACATATAGCCTAAGGCATGAGGGTGTCTCCGTATCATGAATCCTACTGTTTTAACTCCCTTAAGATATGAACTAGGGCAGACTTATGTCCCTAGGCTATGGATCCTCTTGTACCTCTAAACATATTGATATGATCTAGGATACAAGGGTATCCCATACTATAGATCCTTCTAAAAAAACTCACATATCAATACAGTTTAGGATAGGGGTGTGTTCTAGATTATATTTAACAATATAACTCAACACAAGCCTAATTTTTAAAGCTTTTCAGTATCTTGTTTCTTTGATTTCCTTTGTATCCCTAAGTACAACAAAGATAAATACAATAACAAAAATAGAAAAATAGAAAATAAATATAGAAAGAAATACAATTTAATGAAAATAATGCTCCATGAAATGCAAAATATGACCCCAACTTATTAGCCCATAATGCCAAAAAAGATAAATCCAAATATACTTAAAAGTTTCTTAAACTTGTGGTTTGGTTATGATTGGGTGTTTGTTGTGTGTAAGTTTTAATATTAAACCCTCTATAATTTGTAAGTGCACGGTTTGTTAACGTAGTACCAAAGGTGTCTATCCTATGATGAGGGAGTTAATTTAATCCTAAAATCTAAGGCCAGAAACAAAAACAGAAATCCAAGAGGCAACAAAACTAAAAACGAGAATTCAATCAATCAAATTAAAAATCAAAGACAAATATAGTAATTACTAAGCAATTGCAACATACTAAGAATCAACCGAAAGAATTTACCAATTGAGAAAAAGAGAAATTTATGTATCCTTAATGCTAACCTAACTAATTATGAATTATTGGATTGTTGGTTCTAGACTATTTTAAGGTTGATTACTCTCTCTCGAGTTATAACCATTAAATTTAAATCATAAACCCTAATCGGATTATAGGAGCTGCAATCTCTCAATTTACAACCTATCCAAAACCTAATTAGTTTTTAAGTTTTCTAATAAACTATCTGAAACCTATGTAAGATCTCTCTTAGCACAATTTCTTGATCTGATTTAATTCTTGTTCTATTACATTACCTAACTCATTCAATTCACCCTCTCAGTTCATTACCGAATTATGAAATAGCATAATCAAACCATAATAAATCCAAATAACATATAACAATCAGATTTTTATCAATTCAAGAATAAAACTCTAAAGGAGAGTTTAGAGCATCCTCAAGATTTCAAATTCTATCATCACTATTTAATCCAATTCTATACAATCATAAAACTGAAAATAAATAGGAAATACAATTGAATGGAGGATGGGAGGCAGTGACGCCGGGAAACCTCCTAATCAGGGAAGTATGTCGAGTCAGCTTCTTCTTCTCTTGTCTCTTCCTTCTTCTCTTCCTTAGTCTCTCGATGAATTCTCTCTAGAATTTCTCAAAGTAGCTGAAGCAAAAGCTCTCTCTGCCTCTTTTTTTGGTCTTTAAATATCCCCTTGTGTTCTAAATAGCCCTAAGGTCTTTTTGGGGTCTGAAAAGTCTATAAAATCCCTCAAAAGTTGATGTTCTTAAGTGTTTGTGCGTCTGCCCGACACAAGCCATAATAGTGGGCCATTTCTTGAGACCACGATCGTGGGCCAACTCTGGTGCTGTTGTCACGATTATGGTCTATTGTGTCACGATTGTGGGCCATTGTTTCGGCCTGGATGTCTTTGAAACTTCTCTGTTCTTTAATGTTAACCCTAAAATACTAGCAAACACATCATGGTACCTCAAAAATATAATATTTAAGCTTAAAGGTTTGTACTAACCCATAAAACACTTAAAATATAAATAACTAACAAACTTACAAAATTATATCCTAAACACAAACAAAATGATTAAATTAATTACTAAACACATATGAAACTATGTCCTAAAAAACGATGCAATTTACACTTATCAGGTTACCTACCAAAGCACTTCTTTATGAGTCTTTTTTTTGAACATTTCCATCAAATTTGATTAATTTTTGAAGTAATGTGTGTTTCTTTCTTTAATAAGGTAGAGCAAAGTGTTATTTAGAAGGTCATTATCCTTCATTTTGACTTTCTTCTTTGCCACTGCTTTTATTTTCATTTTTCTTAGTCCTTTAACTTTTTACTTGATGATTTTTCATAAAATATTAAAACAATTAGCTTATCTCGAATCTGATATAAGAATACAATCATCTAATCATTTAAAAACAACAGTTTTTATTTATAATGCTAAGTATAATTTCACAATCCCTAACACTGATTATTAGACTTAATGTAGATAGGAAAGGTTTACCTAGGATTATTTATGCTTTCTCATCCTCTTTATTGTCTAGAATATAAAAGTCTATTATAAACCTATCAATTTTTGCCACTATATTTTTCGTAACACCTTTAAAACCTTTTATTAAACTGTTAGAAAGATACATCACTCTCCTAACGGGTTCTAGTTCACTTAATCCTAATATTTCTAGTACGACATAAGGCATAACATTAATACATCTTATTGAATTTTCTAAATCTTTATTAATATAAATACTACAAATTATGCATGAAATATTAAAACTTCCTTAGTCACTCAACTTTGGTAGTATGGTGTCTTGGAGGAATTTTTCTTACTTTTTTATTTTATCTCTATAATTTCCTCCTTAATGACCTCTTTTTTTAAAAAAAATCTTCTTCTTTCAGATCCTCCTTTTCATGATCCTTTTAACACTCCTCCTCTTAAGTAGTGATTTCTTCCTTTTAATTACTCGAAAAATTTTAGAGATTACAAAATTTTCAATAGATACTCCATTATTGGTGTCTTTACCATGGTCTCTTCTTCTTTCTTTTTCTTGATCAACTCCTTACTTTTTAGGGCAATCTCCTTCACATGTTTCCTTCGGTTCATTATTAAGTCACTAGACAAAGTTTTTTGACCTCTCTCTATTATTGCTTTCATCAGTTAAACTATTTACACTTCAAGATTCCTCATCAAAGATTAATACAATTGTGGAATTGAGAAGCAGTTACTAACATGAAGTCTCTCGTCATATCATCTAAGCTCAATTGCTTCTCTTTCTATATAGTTATTGAAAACCTAATGAAGTTTTTGTTTAGCTTGTTGATTGCTCTAAGAGAATATTAGATGATTTCTCTATACTGAATTATATGTATTGTCGTACGAATGTTTTTATGAAATCTTATAATAAAATCAACTTGCTATATTTGATCAACTATAGGATTTTTAGCTTAGCATTATATACCTTAATGTCCTCCCTTATAGAATTCACAACTCATAACTTGAATTGTTATTTTTGGTGAGCTTAGGTGGTCCAATTTTCATAATATCACACCCATTTAAGTTGTTAGGGCATTCATGATGTCTATATTATATGGATCCTAAGTGTTTTGCTCATTCTTCCCCTTTTTAACTATCACTAGTAATTGTTTATATGCCTTCTCTTCTATCAACTCTAGGTCAGTCATTAGAGTCTTATCATTCGATGTTCTACCTCTTAGAGAAGTGCTCTAAAAGCAATCACCTTTAGCACTTATTGTACAAATCATTTTATGATTAATGAAGACATTTTTCATTATTTCGATGTTCATACATTTATGGATTTGATGTTGATCTTAAATTGATTTAATGAAGTCCTTAATACAAAACATGGCATGGAGGAAATCATGATGAGATCATAATAATGAGATTCCTATCATGTGTAATTATGTTAGTATCTAAACGGTCCCTATTCATGTGATTAATAAGATGGGATATCATTAAACTGGATAGACTGGCACATGTTATATTCCTTGATTAGATCAAGCAGTAGATCTCATAAGTTGTAGATATGAGTTGCTTAGAGTTAACATTTAGATACTGAGGGAAGTAAGTACATTGGATTGACCTACTATGACAATATCATATGAATATTCTATTTTAGTGTCAATGATAGTCTGATTATAGCAATGTTGGAAGTATTCTTTGAGTTGAGGTGTTCAAGGGTATCTTAGATACTGATCTTGTGCTTTGACTCTATTCATCGGTGCCTTTTAGAGGTTACTCATAGGGTGGTGATTAGGTATAGCTTGAGGTATTCAGAGGTAATTGAGTAGCGAATAAAGGATTCACCATTCCTGATGGAAGGAGATGATACCCACGACCTCTTGTTGCGGTCATTACTCGAGAGTCTTTAGTTAGAGCAGATATGTGTCATGAAATGAATCTTCAATAATACATAGAGTAATGAGATCCTTAGGATAACATCTAATATCACTTGGACTAGATGTGACGTAGTCAGTCTAGTGAGAGTTGATACTTTGACCATACTCTAAACCAAGTGAGGTATAAATGGTGAAAGGACGAATTGCATGGCAACATTGCATATGGAAGGGCTCGTAGTCAAACTACTTACTTTTCGGTCAATTAAGGGTCATGCCATGTTGCTAGATACCACTTTTGACTTACTTCAATTAAGTGTTAATTCAAGTGGCCAACATAACCAGGAACCTAATGGGTCACACACATAGGAGATCCGAAGGATGAGTAAAATGGTCTTTGATGGTGATTCAAGATATGAAAGAGTGTTTTGGGATTGTATTGTGATGTGACTGTGGTAGAAAATGTTGCATGGAATGAATTAGAAACAAGTGTTGTTGGCTGCCAATTTAGTCTTTAACTTCCCAAACTTCCATTAATGCATGTTATTCATGGTCCTTAACTTCCCATAACTTCCATTAATGTATGTTATTCATGACCATTAACTTTCCATAACTCTCCATTAGTGATTTGGGTCACGGAAGGCTAAATGGTTCAGAAAATAGAGATGATTTTCGTGCATCTTGTGTAAGACATAAGGGAAAGAAAGGTTCTTTCTTACACACACACTCTTTTTTCTCTCTAACTCTCACAAGAGTTCTTGTCTTTACTAGCACAAAGAAAGAACTCTAGTCATCTGCTAGTGAGGTTTCATCCTTCTATATTCATATGGGTTTTCATTAGAGACGGTATACGTTGACCATTGTGGTTTACGACAACCTAACATGGAGAAGATTAAAGAATGAAGGGGATCGTTAGAAAGGATGTAAACATCTTACATTTCATGTTTTTGTTTTCTATATCTACATGCTTGAATAGATCTAGTTTTTAAGGTTCTGTTTTATTTTTGAATGCTTATATTTGATACATATTATGTATGAGATGCATGATCGGAACCTTACAGTGGTATCATAGCCATCTTGTGCTTTGTTAGATGTAGAATACATGACACGTGAAAACTGTTTTCAAGGTTGTGACAGTTTAGGGTCCTATAATGTTTTGTTCAAAATTAGTTATAGAAAAATGTTTTTCATGATTTTCTTTCACAAATATGTTCATAAGATATATGTGAATGACTTAGTGTGATTGAAAATATTTTTAATGTGATTAAAATATTTAATTTCGAATTTACAAGAACATTATGAAATCTGTCTTTCTGCTAGGCATGTGATGTCTATTGGTTAAACTGATAAGATTACACATGATTTTCTTGGAGTTTGATTTTGGAAAATTTATTTAAACATATTTGGGATGTTTTTATGCTTATGTAATATTTGTAGAATTATTAAAAATGTTTTAATAATTTTATCAGACAATTTTCTAGATCTGGACAGTTTTTCATAAATTCTAGGATCTGTTTTGTTTGATGTTTTATATGTTTATATTTTAGTTCCAGAACTTTTAAAATATTTTAATTTGATAAAAATGTGTTAATTTGATTTTTAATGCATGACTAAATGATTTTCCTCAAAATTTGATTTCCATAAAAATTTTAGAAGTCATATTTGTTGTTTTTGGTGTCTTATCGGTGTTTTGGTGATCATGATAATTTTTAGGTGATTCCTAAATTATTTTGATCATCCAAAATGACCTAGAGATGCTTAGAATGATGATTTGATTTTCTGGAATATTTGGGAAATTATAGATATTATTTTTGAATTAATTTAGTATAGCAATATATTTTCTAGAAGACTAGAAAAATTAATGTGTCACAAAATTGAAGTTGTTTAATTTTGGACATTAAATAATTATTTTAAGGTAAATTAATTATGAATTAATTTCTGGATTTAGGCAGTCATGTTAATTAGATTAATATTAATTCCAAATGAAATAACATGCAATAGTAATTTTAGCCAAGTTAGTAAAAAGAAGATAATAAATCTAAGTATTAGATTGGGCTTAGATCCAAGTGTTGGATTAGGCCTTTCATGTTAGGATCCATAAGATGTTATAACCAAAATGATGTATTTATATATATGCATTAGAGAATGTGGGGTTATGAGAATGCGTGGGTTTGTATGATGGATGGTTATGGGCTTAGGCCCAATTTGATTGGGTAGTCCATATCATGTCATATAGTTATAGTGTATGTGTATATATATATATGAGTTATATGTATAAGACCATCTAAGTTAGATGAGACCATAGTCAAACCCCTCACTTAGAATGTTAAAACTAACTCCTTCCTTTAACATGGCAAGAACCAGAATCCTTTTATAGTTAAGGTTATTGGGCAAACCCAAGCTTGTTTTACACGGATATGTTCGAACCATGGAAATAAGAATTTTGGATTAATGGGTCGGTTTTAACTAGAAGCATTGGTTTGTTAGGAAAACCCAAGATCAACGTGGACAAAGGCAAGGTTGGGTAGTGAACATTAGATGTGCACGTGTCAATAGTTGATAGCCCAATGAGTGTGCACACATTAACAGTTGATAGTGCTAGATTCAATAGTTACATTGGAGATACAATTAGTATGACTGATACCTATTGGTTGAACTAAGGTGGCTAGTTGGGTAAACCCAAGGTCATTCTTAGGGATATTGGCTATCGACCCACTAGGAGAATTTCTCTATGAGTTCTCTCAAATTTATATTGAGGGTTATGAATTCATAAAAATAGTGGGAGCCATAATGCATTTTATTAAAGTCTTTATAGATATGCATTTAAGTACATTCTAATTTTTCTCTCTTTGATGAGAGGTTTCTATTGCCCGAGTCAATATCATGAGTACTAGTGTGAATCAAAGATCATTGACGGAAGCTAACAAGTTGATTGGACCAAACTTCCTTGGCTGGTTCAAGAACTTGAGACTCTAAGAAGCTTGGTTATGTCTTGGAAGAACCACTTCCCGATTCCCCTATTGTTAGTGCTTGAGATGATTATCAGAGGGCATATAAGAAGCATCTCGATGATAGTGAGATGGCTAGTTGTATTATGCTAGCCACTATATCACAAAAGAAGCACAAGGCTATGGATGCTTATACCATAGTCTATCATCTTAAGGAGCTCTTTGATGAACAAGCAAAGTCTGAAAGGTTCGAGACTTCATGATTGCTCTTCAGCTCCAAGATGGTTGAGGGGATATCTCCAATGCAGTACGCACTGAAGATGAATGGCTACATCGAGCAATTGGCCTCCTTGGGTTTTCTTTTGGATCATGAATTAAGTATTGAATTAATTTTGATGGGTTTAACTGATAATTACTCACAATTTATTCTATACTATCGGATGAACAATATATCCAGTACAATTCCCAAGCTAGTCAACATGCTCAAGGCAGTTGAGTCATATGTCTATAATGGCAAGGTTGTGATGCTAGTGGACTCTTCTGGTTCGAAGTAAAAGAGACAAAAGAAGAAGAAGTCCATAGTGCCTAAGGGAGGTGTCAAGAAAGCAAAGAAGACTGCCTCGAAGGGAACTTGCTTCCACTATGGCAAGGATGGCCACTGGAAGAGAAACTGTAAGGCCTAGCTGGAGTCCTTGAAGCAAAAAAAGGCATTTGATGACTTTTAGATCTAATACATACTGATGTATATGGTCCAATGTCCATACATGCCAAAGGTGGTTTTGCATACTTCATTAACTTTATCAATGATCATTCTTGATATGGGTATGTGTATCTTAAGAGATACAAGTCTGAAGCCTTTGAAAGATTCAAAGAATTCAGAAATGAAGTTGATAAACAACTTGGGAGAAGTATTAAATCGCTTTGATCTTAGTAGTTTAGCCAAGAGTTTTTGGATTATCTCAGGGATAATGGAATATTGTCCCAGTGGACTCCACCTTACATGCCACAACATAATGGTGTGGCTGAGAGGAGAAACCGAATCTTGTTAGACATGGTGAGGTCTATAATAGGTTTGACGAATTTACGAAAGTTCTTTTGGGGGTATGCACTCGAAACTTCTGTTTATGTATTAAACAGAGCCTCATCCAAGTTAGTTGATGTTACTCCATATGAGATATGGACTAACAAGAAACCCTATATTTCTCACATGAAAGTTTGGGGTTGTCTTGCTTATATGAAGCGGATTCAGTCATATAAGCTTGAAGCTAAATTTGACAAGTGTCTATTTGTAGGATATCCTAAAAAACTATAAGATATCCGTTCTATCATGTTTCAAAACAAAAGATGTTTGTTTCAAAACATATTGCCTTTTTAGAAAGAGAGTCTCTTCTAAGAGAAGATAGTGGGAGCAAAATTGAACTTGTGGAAGTTCAAGATGCTCAAACAGATGCAGATCAACTGCCTAGACATGAAGATGAAACAATAGTTCAACCTTCTGACATATAAGTCAAGTAGGATACATCGTGTTCCTAAGAGATACAGATTTCTCATAAGTGAACTTAACGACGTATTGCTCATAGAAGATTGTTGGGACCCCGCCCTCATAGTTCACGTGTCTGACATCCTAAGTGACATCTGAATGCGTGCTCATAAGGGTGGCGATCCCCCACCAGGACAAACATCAAAACAACACCCTTCTCCTATTTCAGGATAGATTTATTTAGGAAAAACCTCAATCATATTGCACCTATCTTGAGGTAATTAGCATAACTGTCATTTGGGATATCAGATTAATACCATATTAGGACGGTTTGAAAGAGGAAGACTTCGAGGTCTACAATTTCCATGAAAACCTCGAAGGCGAATTTTATCATCTAAAGGGTTAAAATGGAACAGCCGATAGCATCAGACGAATAGTGTACAGAAGGAGGAGTTTAAGTCACAAAGGCAGAAAGTAGACGAAGCAAAATTATAGATGAAACAAAAGACAGACAAAACAGAAAGACAGACGAAGCAGAAAGATAGACGAAGCAGAAAGACAGATAAAACGGAAAGACAGACGAAGCAGATAGATAGATGAAGCAGAAAGACAGACGAAACGAAAGATAGACGAAATGGAAAGACAAGCGAAGCAGATAGACAGACGAAGTCAAATGGTCAATTTAAGACGAAGCAAAAGTCAACCTAAGACAATACATCTTTACAGACGATGTATCTCTTAAGATGAAGCATCTTTACATACTATACAACTCTTAAGACGAATGACGTCATTACAGACAATACGTCTTTACAGATGATGCATCTCTTAAGATGAAGCATCTTTACAGATGATACAACTCTTAAGATGAATGACGTCATCACAGATGATGACATCATTACGGACGATATATCTTTACAGATGATGCACCTTTTAAGA
>JAOQMP010095305.1:0-15797 GCA_027563575.1 Erythroxylum pedicellare
TTTGTGCTACTAAATTATTGAAGTTTTTTTTGTTGTAGTTTTTTATAGATTGGATTTTAATACTATAAACAACTCTAAACTTACCTATGCTACAAAACTTAGTGATTAAATACTAAACTTGCAAACAAGTTCCTTAAATTGTGTTTATATATGCTTTGATAATGTGCAGTGGTTATATGCCAAATGCTAATATATTATGTCATATGGTATGTAGGTTGATAGTTAATGGGAAAGACAATATAAGGTTATTTAGTGGTGGCATTGTTTAATATAATGTTCCTAACTTGGAGATATTTGATAATATTGACTTATATTATGTTAGTCTTGAAGACATTTATAAATTAGGTACATAATTGGGCTATAAGATCATAATAAGTTCATAGAATTTGATTCCAGGTATTAGCTTAATTGATGGTTTAAGAAAAACGGAGTCTAACTAAAGTTAATAGATGTACATGAGATTATGGATGTAGACTTAGAGCATATGGATGATATAGTGGTCATATTAATAATATTAAACTGACATAAAAATTGACATAAGCATGTGGGGAATCTTAGACATTGTAGATAACAATGGAGCTTATATGAATGAACATATTAGGGATGTAGACATATTGAGTGACATAAGGGGTGATGATGAAGATGCATATGTAAAAAAGGATATATATGGTGTTGAAAATGACATGAAGGCTATGCTAGATGCAAATGCAAATGAAGATGGAGATGCAAATGCAGATGATGAGCAACAAAATCCTTTTTATAAGGGAGATGCAAATGGAGATTTTGATATTAATGGTGATGCTTGTCGTAATGAAATGTATATAGTCTCATCATGTCTTGAGAGTTTATTAGCCACTTATAAGTATCCTAGTGTTAAAGATTCAGATAACGCTTCGATAAGGCCGAGTTAAAAATACAAAGTCCTAATGGGGTGGAATCAAAATGGATATTAAGGATGGTGTTTGAAAATATCAAGCATCTTAAAGATGTAGTGTATGATTATTCGGTCACAATAGGTTTTGATTTGAAATTCAATTAGAATAAGTCCAAATGAAATAGGTATGAATGTTCTTTTTTTTTCATTTATTTCAAATATATGCATCATTTGACACAAAGGATAGGTGACTGAAACTAAAAACATACAAGTCAGAGCCTAGGTGTAACTACTGGTACGAGATTCATATAGTAGTAGTCAAAAAATGGTACTACCTACACAGGTACCATACTAGCTCGTGAAACTAACCTATGTAGCCTTTTTAGTAGCTACCAACTAGTATTTATAATACTGATTGAATATTGATGAAATTTGTAATTTCCTAAACTTCAAGATAAAAATTAAAAAATGCAAAACATTTTACCATACCTTACATAAGTAACCCGACCATCCTCATTATCAACACAACTTCATGACTCTCCCTTCCTAATTAATCACCTCCCTTAACTTTCTCCTATTATTCTTGTCGTCCAGTCATTTCCTCACTAGTTTCCTCGAAGTCATGCAACTCTTGTCATCTTACATCCATCGCTAGTTCACCATATAGTTGACTCATCATAGCCAATTTGGCTTGTGTTGCATCTCCACCATCTTTAGATCTGTTACTCCACTCACTGTCAATTATCACTCCTCTTCTCATCCCTCACCGTCACAAATTTGTAGTGATCCACTATTCAAATGCAAAGATGAATGAAAAGCTCTTAGGTTGTTTTTGTTATGGACATTTTGTGTAATTTATAGTTATATGGCTTAGTTTAAGCCATTAAGGGATAAGTCTTAGGACTTTTAATGATTAATTTTTTCTTGTTTTTTATCTCTTAGAGATAAATTTCAATATTAGTAATTAATTATAAATTTCAATATTAGTAATTAATTTAGTTGACTTCCTCATAGACTTAAATTATTAGTCCTCGGTTAGAGCAACAAAATTATATTTCAAATTACAATTTGGATTTTGGATTTGAATTGATTTTTATGATTATGGAATAAATTATTGGTTCAAATTTGATATAATTTTTATCATTTTAGAATTAATTATTGATTATGAGATAATTTTATCAATATAAAGTACATTATTGGTTAATATTTGATTATTTAAGATCATTATGGAATAAATTATAATACATGATTTGGTTCTATATAGATATAATTATGTGAAATTGTGCATTGCCAAATAAAAATTAAAGATACAAGAAATTGATGTATATGTACTTATAGATAATATTTTTCATGTTTCTTCTAAAAATATTCATTTAACTTTTTAACATGTTCACATTGAAATTCTTTCCTTTACATTAACAAAGAATCTGTTTGAATATGTTATAGTCATATCACAAAACATGTTATGAATTTAGTAATAACATTTCTAATACAATAGTTTTATGATTTTATTTTTTAAGTATTTGTATATGGTCAATTTTATAACCAAATAATGAACTAATGATGTTATATATGGATACCTTGAACTCATTATAAGCCTCAAATGGTATAACTGATTTGTTGATCTATTAAACATCATCATTAGACATAGAAAGATATTTACTTATTCTATAGGTCAATTAGTGTTTTTATGGCTTTTGATATCAAGTTATTAATTTAAGTTTGTCTTTATTTATTTTTATAGAGAAATGAAGGGAAGTTTAAATATTCTTGATAATTCAGCCTCTTCAGTTTTAAGGAGATTCGATAATCCAATTTGAGCTCATGCTAGATTAGTTCCTAGTATGAAGAACCATACTATTTATTTGTCTTATAACAAATAAATCACCATATTAAAGAAACATTTGGTTGGGATTAAAGGTGAAGTGAAACCTTGTAAGAAAGTTAGTTATGACGTGAAATGGAAAATGAAAACTTTGCTTACAAAGTATCAGTATAAGAAAGATAGAAAGTAAAGACTAAAATATGAAATTGGTAGTGGAAGTTCTTTTTCTTGTGGTCAAGATGATAACAAGGATGTTGAAAGTGGTATTATATCCAACAAGAAGGGATTGTTACAAATGATGTAAGGAAGAGAAGAAGACATGTGCTTTTTTACACCACAAACATCTTTTGGAGCTCAACCTTCAATATGTAGTGCCTTATAATCTAAAGAAGTAGCTCATAGATATGTCAATGGCTAGATAGTGGTATAATGTAAGTGTATCATTCAATATTTCTCATTCTTATTATAACTAACCTAAGGTGGATGATATTGCCTTTTATGGTCTAGAATATAAAGCTCCTTCAATTAATGATTAAAGAGTAATCTTCTAGGCAACTCTATTTTTGAAATAAAAAATTATTTGGACTAAAAAATAATGAGTCGGGAAACTTATAGTGTTTAATCATATGTAATGGTTAGATAAATGGAAGCCATGAATATATTATCAAAATTTTGGTTTGTTTTACTAAGGGAACAATATTTTAAAATCTATTGATGCATCGAGTCTTATTAGAAATGTTGATACTTTGTTTCAGATATTTGATGAAGTTGTGAATGCAGTTTGGAATAAAGTGTCTATTTAGACAAAAATTTACAAACAAAGCTGAAGATGATAGGGGAATGCTATTAAATATCACAATAAGTATTGTAGATGAGATAATGATGCAAGATCTCTTTAACTCATAAATGGAGTTAACAAGGATGTGTCTAGTAATTTTAGGATACCCATTAGAATTCATTAAAGAGACAAATTTAATCCAATTATATATTTCTTAACTTTTGTTACCTATTGGAAATTAAACATCACTTTATTTTGTTTACATGGTTATTTTTTTCCTTGCAGTTATTTGGTTGGACCAATTTAAAAGTGATGTTCCATATTGAAAAAGTTTGCAATACAAATTTTGAGTTAATGTGTGAGTGTAATAAGATTTGAAAGGATAGCAGACATTCAAATTCATCCATTCTATGAAAAGAAATAGATTGGAGCTTAAAAGATTGAATAATTTGGTCTTTGTTCAATATAACTTAAAGAATTGATAAAGGTATCCTATTATCATTAAGTCGAATATAATTTCTTGTATTTTCTTAATAATTTAATTTTATTTGTTTACTAAGACTCTTAATAGAACAAGTAGTTTTATAGATTTAGTTTTCCTTAACCATATTGATCTTTTAGCGGATTGTAATTTAGGAACCAAGTTTGATAAATAATAGTGACTAAGAAGATAATCTTAAATAAGCAAGTATTGACATGTCATTTGGTCCAATGAATTTGAATGATGGTAATGATGAGACTCCTCTTAATGATAAGGATTTTAATACTAAATGAAAATTGGGGTCATTGTGATTTAAACAAATATTCTATTGAATGAAGTTCCAAGTTTTTCTTTTTTCTCTTTTCTTTTAATTTCATTTATATTTAATGTATATTTTAAATTCCATATATGCAATACAAATACAAAAATTTTAATTGTAAGTGTTTTTGTTTCAAGTTTCACTTCCACTTGATTATGTTCCTTTGCACAAACTCTTGTTGTAATGCTTATGAAATCATGGACCTATATTATTCTTACTTTATAATGTTTTGATGGGCTCAAAGCCCAAATTGGGGTTTAACCTTTTTGAGTTTGATTAGTTTGGGACTTAAACTTGTAACTTGCTCATAGATGGTCTAAAATTTCACGAGTCTACTAAAGTTAAGACTTTTTAGACAAAAATTAGGGTATGTTTTACATGCGTTGTTACATGTAGGTTAGTTAGTCTTTAGCCATAGGTCAATTAGTCTTTAGCCATGGGTTTGTTGTTCGTAATATCTTGTTATCGGTTTCCTGTAACTTTATTCGAGTAGTAGCATCAATATTTTATATTGCTAAAATTTATTTCTTCTTGCTTAATCTAACACATATTATTGGAGTGTGGCAGAGTGGTTGTTAACTATAAGTGGATGAAACATCTGTATTGGGGTTTTAGAATGTGTGATAATTAAGGTTTTAGTAGTTTGAGTCCATGGTTGGCTGTTAATTTTCATGTGGCTCTTTATATACCGTGGACAGTAGTTTATGGATATAGATTTTAGGTTTGAGAGTTTTCCCTTTGTAATGATGTCTCAAATTGTTAGAAGAAGTGCTTCTCTATTCAGCCAGAAGGAAGAAAATTTTGATACATTAAAATACATTAATTATGTTTCTTAGCCATCTCTCACCTAGCGCTATTTGATGTTTCTCATTTTTCTAATTTTTCTCTTCGCGACATAGCATTTAGAGCTTGTTATTAATGGCAGACCTCAAAGAATGTCTAATGCCTCCAAAACTTGCTTCAACAATAAACCTTAGACAAGCATCTTATTGGCCATCTGCGTCTGGATGCCAACCTTTTCAAGGTATGGATATTTTAGGTATGAAAAAGGGTGGTCAAGGTCTTCGGTCTTGGATTCATGTTAATGCATCTGGAAACTCCTAGATTATTGAGGTTGACAAGTTCACTATGATGCATCGTTGTGATCTACCTGTTTGTGATCTACGCTTGCTTAATCCTTTATTTGTTTACCCCTCAATAATTCTTAGTATAGAGAAGACTATTGTAGTAAATTTAGAGCATATTCGGTGTATAATAACAGCTGATGAGGTTCTACTACTCAATTCCCTTGATAGTTATATGTTGCAGTATGTTATAGAGCTATAAAAAAGACTAACGAGATTCGAAACAAAATGGTTGATTTAGATTGAAGAGTATAAACTTAAATGAAATTAAATTTTTTTCTTAAATTCCACCTGGCCTAGACAATAACTTATGTGTTCTTAACATGGAATCTAAAAACTAACTGACCTACATGTAATGACATGTGTAAAACATGTCCTAATTTTTGTATAAAAAAGTCTTAAATTGAGCAGACTCATGAAATTTTAGACCTTCTATGAGCAAGTTACAAATTTAAGTCCCAAACTGATGAAACTCAAAAAAGTTAAGCCCCAATTTGGGCTATCAGCCTATTTTGATGTGATTATTCTTTATTATATGATGTAAATTGTAAAATTTTAAGTACTTTGTATTATTCTTAGTTTATAGTTGCGTAAGATTTAAACAATATTTTTATTATATTAATTATGTTTATTATTTATATATGAACTATGTGAAAGTAATGTTAATAAAAATAAAAAGATAGTTATTATTTCAAATTTATATTATTATGATTTTTGGAAACATAGTTCTAGTAAAATTAAAAAGGCTAAAAATGCATTTTAACCTCAATATTTATAATAGATTACATAACATACTCTAACATTTTGAAGCATTCAAATTGAACCCTCATGTTTTGAAAATTTTAAAACAGACCCTAAGTGAATGAAAAATTTAATGGAGTCAACTCTCTATCAGTTAAATGTCAAATTAATGTTGGCATGACATTATTTTTATTTTTTAATCAAAAAGTGGGTCACATTGCCATATGACAAATGAGATTTACTATCTAAAATGTATACAAAGTGGCAGTACAACCTACTTTTTGGTTAACTAAAAAAAGCTAATTACGTAATAATAGGGCCTATTTTCTATTTGAAAATATAAAATTAATGCCACAGTTAATTAATTGGGGGGCTAACCTCACTAAATTTTTTGTCCACTTAGGATAAATGTTAGGGTTTAATTTGAATGTTTCTAAATGTTAAAGTTCAAGTTGTATTCTGCTATAAACATTGAGGTTTAAAATATACTGTTAGCTAATTAAAATTATATAGAACAATATATTGAAGGATTTTTTTTGCAAATTAAAAAATTTTGTAATTTTAAAAATTACCTGAAACAATACTTAATATTGACCGGTATCGTTATTGTACATATAAGAATTAAATTTGGTATCATTATGATATGGTACTTATAACATTTTGGTGCAACTTAAGAAATAAGCTCTGTTTAATGAATTTTACATATATTATAAGTCATTTTCAGGAAAAGACCATTGATAAATCAAGCATAAAAGTCAAAAAATGGTTAAAGAATACAGGTAGAAATTCAAGTCTTTTTATTAACTCAAGCATGTGAAAATATTTTGGGAGAAAAGTATTAAAAGCAAAGGCAAAAGAACAACATAGTGAATATGCAAAGTTGAATGGTTATATCACTGAGTTAAAAGATAGAAATCCATGTTCATATAGTTAAGCTATAACTCAAAAAGACTTCAAAGAAAAATAAACTAGTGCTTAAAGTAATGTATTTATATTACATGGAATGAAACAAGGGTGGAAAAAGTTAGGACCTATTATTAGTATGGATGGTTACTTCTTGAATATCAAGTATCAAATGCAACTTCTTAATGTAATAAGGACTGATGAAAAGCATAGGATGTATCCAATTGTATAGGAAATTATAGAGATAGAGAATACTAAAAACTAGACTTAGTTTATTAAGCAACTGGTACTGAACTTGGAATAAGGAGATGGTTTTGTGATTATAAATCCCTGATATGCAAAAGGCATTTTATTTGCTTTGTTACTATTATGTGTTGTAGGTTTTGTTTTTGTTTTTGTTTTTCATTTTCACTTTTCAAGGACTTATGAGAGCTAGAAATATCATATTATAATTAGGTGTTAAAATAGAAAGGCAAAGATCTTAGCAAGCTTTTTGGAACTATGAATATGCAACATTCTTATGAGAATTTAATGGGAGGTTAATTAGAATTAACATATTAACACTAATATCTATAGAGGATTTTTTGGAATATCCTAAGGAAACTTAGAGCAAGGCATTTCAAAGTATTAAATTCAAATGTCCAATTATGAATAATAATATGATTGAGACATTTAACTAACAGATTCTATTGGCTAAAGAAAGGCCAATTATCAACAAGCTAGAAGCGATTGGGACTATGATAATGAAAAGAAATTTAAAATTGAAGAAGCAATCAAAGAAATAAAGAGACAACATTGTGTGAAAGGTGATAAAGAAGTTGGCTAAGAATAAGATAAATCTATTAAGATTGAAAGTCATTTGGAATGGGGATATGGCATATGAAGTTACTAATATGGAAGATACATATATAATTTACATAGTTAGGGATAAGACAAATAGTCGTAGGGTATAAGAACTCTATAGGAACCTATATACATGTGCTACTAATGTCATTTTACATACAAAGCAATAACTTAAGTTATACATAGATGATTATTATAAGAAAGATAGGTTTTAGAGCTATATTAGAATCTATTATAGCTATTTAGGAGTTTAAAGTTTTGGATACAAACAATTAAAAAGAAATACATCCACTAAAAGAAAGAATAATGACTAATAGACAAAGAAGCATATGATGAATGATAAGTATAATAAAAGAAAGCAATCATCAAAAGCTTTCAAAAAATCTGCACCTCCACGTATATAAGAAGTATGGAATAACTGGACACAAGAAGATGAGTTGTAAATCTCCTATTAACCTAAATTTGAGGTTAGAAATTACTAAATGCATGTTAAATCTTTTATGTCTATCCAGTAATTTCTTACACTATATTAACATTAATTATAATTATGTAAACTAATGCAACTAGAGACTAAAAGGGTATAGTCACCATCCAATTTCCTTTATAAGCATCTATTTGAACCAATTAACAATATCAGCTTTCAACGTCGCATATTAATTCTTATAATGAATTGGAGATTTAGGTCAGTTGATCCCAATACTTATTATCTTTCATTTCAACTAAGAGGTTTTAGGTAAATGGTTGCCAAGCATAACATCTAACAATTACAGGAGAATGCTACTTCATATAGAGCTTTTGAAAAATTAACCATCATAACATGTTGATTTTAGATATTGGTTCTCAATAAGTGAAAATGAATATTGAAGATTTTCAATCTTATTTTAGAAGGTGAATTATTAATAACAAAATGCAAATATAGCTTAAGTAAGGGTTATTTTATCAGTCTTTGGTTTTAAAGGATGAATTGTGTTTTAGGTGCCAAATCGTTCACAAGCATATGTCATTTTATATAAGTAGCATGGAAATAATTATATTAATATTTATACTATTACAATTACCTTACTTTGGACATATATCTTAGAATGGATAATGATAATATTAAAATTGTATTAAATTAGTTTCTAGGTGGATTTATTAGATTTGCAATTACATTCTGAACTTCCACAAAATTGTCTGATTATTATCATATATTTGCTATAAGCATATATATGTGGGATAATATTTTATCGACATACATATATAAAAATGTATAAAGATTATATTTTAAAGTAAAATTTATTCGTAGATTGATCTTACTTAAATGTTGATCATAATACAAGATAATTATTGTTATCACCATAATAAATAATAAGAAATATATAACCAACATCATATTTTATTTTATTATAAACTCAATGTCATGCTTCAGTAACTTCAACTTATGCTCTATTTCATTTTTCCCTCATTTGTTCCTTCAGCTTTATCTTGTAACAGCTTCATGGTATTTTTTATTTCATCATCTGTGGTATGCTTAGAGGAGTTATTATTAATGAACAACTCATGTTTTAAGCTGAAAATTTCCTTCCTCTATCTTTGAATTATGTAAATTACCTTATCATTGAATAAATCATCATGCCAAGCAAAAGATTACAACATTTAACCTTGAAAGAAAGTATTAAACAATATTTAATAAAGTATAATATAAGAACATTATACCATTTATTTGTATAAAATAATTCAGCTTATCGGGTACTTAAGACAATCATAAAATCTCCTTCTTTGATTTTTTTCACTCTAAGATGTCTTTGTAAAGTATTCCATCCGTAGTAAAACAATAGTTGAGTTGAAACAGGATATTAGAAGGTCTAGTTAATGCCTCCCTTTCTCACTCCTACTTTAGGTTATACGCAAAAAATAATTTGGGCTTGATTTTCCATTTATTGGGCAAACAGTTTTTCAATTGAGGTTGATCTAGAATGTCGATTAAATGATGGATTTGAACAAAAATTTTGCTATGTGGAAGCACTGCTTCTAATGAGCAAGTGTCATCGACCTATCAAGGCTATACGCTACATAGACACATGCTCTTGTAAAAGTGTAATCAAGCCTTAAATCCTTCCTCCTGAAGTATGACAATCTCATAAAGAATATTTTAGTATTGTTAATGATAAATCTTTTAAGATTGATCTCATAACTAAAGGGAAAATATGATTATTCCCAGACTACAACCTATGGACAAAGGTTCTTGGTAGTAACCTCCCAAGGCCAAATGTATTAATTGGGATGGACATCTACTGCCAAGCAAGGAAATTACTAATCCTACCTCTTGGCATCAAATTCTTCATCCATTTACTATTTAAAAGGAATAAGGATATTAATCCCACCAAGGCCACCCATCTATGTATGAATCAATAATATTTAGCTCTAGGAAGATAAGAATGTGCCATTCCACTAAGATAAGAGTTGATTGAACCTACTAAGTCTAACTAGGCTTGTCAAGCATTTTATATAGAAAAAAGAGAAAAATGTACTCGAAGGAAGAAGAGGTTGATGATTGACAATGAACCATTGAATATTTTCCTCCAAGATGATAAGTTCCCCTACCTAGGATTGATATATAGATAATATTCTTGAAAGAGACAAATGTGTTCTCAAATTATGATCTCAATGCCAAATTTGGGAAGATAGGTATACAGCCAGCAGATCAATATAAAATTGTAGTTTACATCCCAAATACCTAAAACTAATTGACAGTTATGCCCTTTGGACTTAAGGTAGCCCCTTTATTATTCTAGAAGGCAATGACAAAGATCTATGAGCCTATACTAGATAACGTATTGGTCTATGTTGATGACTATTCTAAAAAAGCATGGATGAATACAAGGCCTTGTTGGAAAATTTTATAAATATCACAAAAAGTGGTATAATTCTCAAAGCGCAAAAAATTCATAATGATACTACCTAAGTAGAAATCTTAGGTATGAAATTCCATAATGGACATTAACAACCAAGCCCATACATTGCCAGTAAATTGTCAAAATTCCCTGATAAGAAGCTCACAACAACAAAAATTCAACAATTCTTGGGTATTATCAATTATATTCGAGATTTTATCCCTTATGTTACTGACTACACCAACCAGCTACCTAAGCTCGTAAAAAGGATCCTCCACTATAAGGAAAAAATAGACACAAGCAATATAATACCTAAAGAAAATTGTTCAACGTTCGCCACCACGTAAGATTTTGATAAAAGAGAACAAATCTTATAGATTAATACTAGTGAAAAATATTGGGGTGCAATTTTAATAGAAGAAATACATGGTAAAAGATTATATTATAGCCATGCTAGTGGCCAATTTAAAGACTAAAAAAACACTACCATTAATCTATTTCTTGTAATAAAATGAGGGATAGAAAAATTCAGCTTCTACCTTGACCCTTATCATTTAATTGTAGAAATTGACAACATATCTTTTCTAAAGGTGTTAGAGCCCAAGAAAAAGACCTTAGAAAATAGTTAGTCAGTTAGGTGGAAAACTTGATTTTCTTGGCATAAATTTTTAGTTCATCACATAAAGGGGCACCAAAGTTGATTAACTCTCTCAACCCTAAAAGAATATCCTACTTCTCACTCCTACTAGAACTATCCCTTTGATCCTCCTAATGATCGATCTTCTCATAATAGTAAGAATCAAGGTAACATTTCCCTTTATGCAAAAGAACCCACTACCATTGAAAAAATAAATGACTTGACTAAAAGAAACCTTTTCTATTGGGTTTGCCTATTCTTAGAAAAAATAAAATTACCCTTGTGTCCTTTATACTTTGATATACAAACCCCTTACTTAACTGTTTTTTTCATTAGTAGGGCTTTTCTATATAAAGCAATATTGTACCTCTTGGCACTTTCTACTCTTTTTGTATGTGATATTGCAGTTCCTCTTTTTGTTGGCAAACTCCAATGCACAAGGCTTCCCACTTGGTGAGGGATGGCCATCAATCGTATACAACCTTCCTTTTGCATTTTACAAAAAGGTTATTTCCTTGACTCGAGCTCTTGACCTTTTAGTCACAAAGGAGTAACCATATCAGTTACAAGTGTATAACTATCTCTTCAACTATATAATAATGAATCTTCTGCCTTGTGGACTTTTTTTGAAATGGTATTCACTATTAATGTGCTGGAGAAAGGAGTTATGCTAAGTCATTGATCACTATAAATTATGAGACATACTATTATCCATACAAAATACACAGTACTTCTTCGTGCTTTATAATCGTTATAGCCTGGCAAAAGATGGCCTCATCTACAATCCTATCTAAGCACACCTCTAGCATGCTTCTCTTGAATGGCCTAAGCATAAAGACATAGTTCATTACAAGAAAAATAGGTTTTAGTAACGAAAATTACTGATGGAAAGAGTCGACAAAGAAATGGCTATAGGTAAATAAATTTCACGATAGAATATTGTATATCTTTCAGTAAATTTAGTGACAGAATATTGAAGTTCTATCGGTATATTTAGTGACAGATTTACAATTTTTTGTCACTAAAATTACTGACGGAAATACAAAATTTCATTGCAAAATTTACTGATAGAATTACAATATTTCATTGGTGAATTTAATGACGGTAAATTATAAATCTGTCGCTAAATATATCGACAGAATTACTATATTCTATTGCTAAATTTACCGACAGATATATAATATCTGTCGTAAAATTTTACCTGCGGACAACATTATCCGTTGCTAAATTTTTCCTAACAAAATATATCATTTCTTTGGTAAGTTACCTAAGGAATTACAATATTGTCATTAATTTACCGATGAAATAATGTAATTATGTCGGGAAATTTAACTATGATAACTTTCAACCATCATTTTTCACTTCTTACCTGTGTTTTCTGTTGATAATCTTTTGATTTTTTATATTTAATTATGTAAATAATATAACATTGATTGATAGTATAAAGTAAAAATTATTCTAATCGGTAATAAAATAAAAACAATTGTAATGTACACTAATAAGTATCTTGAAAATAACTATAAATTAAGAATTCATACAAAAACTTAAGTGTAGCAAAATATCAAACACATTCACTTATCCATCTAAGCTATGCAATTGGTGAAGCGGATGCTCTGATTGCTATGATGAGGTCCTATCCCTCCTCTTTAATTCATCCACCTTATTGCGAAGCTAGGATATGCACTTTATTAGCCTCTCTACTATGCTCTCAAGATGAACAACTCTCTTATTTGATACAGACCGCCTACTAAATCTAGCTATAATGGATGTGAAGGATTGAGAATAACATGTGTTTGCAAATGAACCTAAGTCAAAAATCTTCCACAGTGGTCCCTACCACCCACTACATCAAGATATGTCTAACTCTCATTAATAGTTTTAGAGTTATGAGACTGCGGTTCAATGCTTACTTGTATTTGGTCCTATCATTATAATTGTTTATGTCAATAAGTGATAATTTTTAAGAATTAATATTAAAGTATAGATTTTACATACATGAAGTTATCTACATCGAGTGTTGACGAATGTCACACCATCACAATTCTAAGTGTAGGTGTGCAAAAAGAGCTAGCGTAGTGTAGGCTTCATACCTATAGACTTTTCCTACATCAGAATAAATTGTTATAAGTGAACTACAATTTATAAAAATTTTGATAAAGTTTCCTCTATTTTTATGATATTTACCCCCTGTTAAACAAAAAAATTTACTCAACAACACAGTCATTAATAGCACCAGACATTTATAACCTTATTATTCTCCATAATACACATATATTTTCATTCTAAATTTCATACATCAAATTACATTAAAATCAAATTTCATACATCAAAGTATCAAAATCAGAATATAAGTATAAAGTTTTAATACTTAGAAGTTTCTCTGTATGCTCCTTATGGGTCAAAGATTCCCCAGTGTGTACTGATAGACTCTCTCCCTCTAGTCCTCCACGTTTGTTTATAAAATTACACTCTAAAATGGACATTGCCTCGCGTGATGCCCAATACTGCTACCAACGACTTCATATTTCTTCAAATATGTAAGGAGGTTGTACACCATTCTTGTGTATCGAACTAAGAAATTCTCTATAACCTGTATGAGCTCGCTTATCCCATACATTATAAATTATAGCATCAAATTTTGAATCCCAAGAAAATTCTTTTTGAAAAAAAGAAAAACATACTATAAGTTCTTATAAACTACAATATTTATCTAATCAATGTATAAAATTAGGTTAAATAAAAAATATTAAAGAATATATTTTTTGTACCTCAAATTCCTGATAATAAAAATCATTTGTTACCTAAGAGATATTCTTCCACATATAACTCTCAAGATCTATCTTTTCCTTGAACTTGGATGAGATAGTTCTGCAACACGTTCCATATGGAACCAACCTAAAATATAAGCTATTTTAGATCATTTTCAAATTAAAACCTACAACATCAGTATAACCCTATCGTGTTATCATGTGTTACAAAATTTTTAGAATTTCACTCATAGATTATTGATAATTATAGTGTAAGTTCTTCTATCAACTCACTAAGCTCAAAACTAAAGGTCGTCTCATTCGGTTGTAATGTTTACCTCTGATATCTTTGTTAGTATAGGGGTGGTCGATGGTATAGCAGTGCTACTATATGGTATAGCAATAGGTACAAAAGGTGACTATACAGGGACTCTAAGTTGGGAAGGTAATACCTCATTTGGATATGCAGTAGCTAGACTAATAACTCCTGGTTCTGTAGCATCTACAGAATGTGATCCTTCACCTGAACCTACACTAGTTCGTCCTATTGTGGTAACCTAGCCCTTAGGCACCGCGTCATTTCCTATTTTCTCTTTGTGTGGCATATTTTTAACATAAAATTCACATTTTATTGAATATTCTAGTAATAAAACAATATAAATTAAATATAACAATATATTGTTGATGCAATGATAGATTTATTCATATAATAGTATATTGCAAACACAAATGAATTGCCATCATCACTTAATTGTAAATCAAAATCATCTTCTTCTTCTTTTTCTAAAGAATTAGAATCAAACTTAGGCTCCTCTTCAAATCTTTAGCCCTCCTCATCTTGTGCAGATGAAATTTCAACATATCCATTATTTGGATCGTTTAAAGGTTCATTCTCGTCATTACACATGCATTTATTTCATAAACCTATTCCTGAAATGCTTCACTTTTAATTCTCTTATTTTCTTCTTTTTCATATAATTCAAAAACACCTCTAGATTTTACTTTACAAACAGCCAACCAATCTGACTTGTCTCATCGTAAGCTGGGAAAAGGAACATAATACACCTGGATTGCTTGCATCGCCAACATCAAAGATCTAAATTGTCTAAATCTTCTTCATTGGTTGATTTCAACTAGATTGTATCGACTGTGCACTTTTGTTCCAACATTAGGAGTTGGATCAAACCATTCATACTTAAATATCACACTCCATTTTATTAGCAATGCAGGGTACTCAATTTCAATTATCTTAACAATTTTACCATAGTAATCCATCAATTATGCTTGTATGAAAATGCCACTATTTATTGTTGCCATACTATGATCATGATATTATGTATGAAATTTGTATCCATTAACAAAAGACACCAGATATGATTTAACATTTCACAAAGGTCCTTTTGCAATATCACATATGAACTTGTTCTTTATTGGATTTTCGTAGGGCTACGTAAAAAATTTTATCATATTAAATAGTTTAATGTCATTTAAACACTTTGATATTATAATTCAACCATTTCAATTATTGCGAGTGAAAACTTACATATTTCTTAAACCATCAAGGAAAAGTGTCTTTCAACTTCTTTATTGATATCATCCTGTATTTTTTTTAGGCATTAGCTTACGTTACCATTCCTCATATAATCTAAAAG
>JAOQMP010095319.1:0-15794 GCA_027563575.1 Erythroxylum pedicellare
GAATTGAGAAGTTAAAAATGCATTTCATGCTCATGCATAATATAGCATACACACCCGCGCGAATATTGATTTTTGCACATTAAAATGATTGTACATGCATTCATTGACATTTTCAAGTATAATTGATTTTATAAATGCGATTATATTGATAATTGGGGTTTTTGTGTGTTGAAAATTTATTTGGAGAGTATATGTATTTATTTAGAATTTTTGGTGAAATTTTAGGAAATTTCTAAAATTTTGAGTTTTTTGGACTAGGAAAATTGCTAAATGGCAATACAATTGACAAATGGCAGTAAAATTAGCTGTCAAATGGCAATGAAATTTTGATAAATGACTTTGGGATTTATTGACAAATGTCATTGAAAATCGGGAGACAATTGGATTAGAAATTGGAGACAAATGGACTAGTTTTTAATATGGGTCCAAATGGGACCATAGGGTGGTGACAAGTGGCAGTGACAAGTGGCACTGCCACTCACCACTCCTCTCTCATGATTCTTTTAACTTGAAAGACCAAGTTATTGTTTTGTTCTTACCTTCTTCTTCTTCTTCTTCATTGTGACTATCCTCTCCTTTTTCATGAATTTTGTTACCAACCTTCAACAACATTGAACCTAGTTGTCTCATCTTTTACTTGTTACTCTCACCTTATTGTCTTCTTCATTACTACAAGAAGACCTAAACCTCCCAACGTCCATGATGTTGTATGTGGGTTGTATATGAAGATAGGGATTTTTGGTGTTCTTGAAGAGTTTGAAGAATTAGAAACTAAATCAAGTATGTTATGCTTTAAATATCATAGGTAGTGCTAAATGAAACTAATATGATGAGTAATTAGAGATTGATGACTTGATCATGAAAATTGTATGTGTGATTCGTGAGTGATGAAATGAATAGATGTCTTTCTTTTACATTTATGATGATTAATGATTCATACATTGTTATAGAGATGATTTTGAGGTAGAATGATCATTATAATGGTGTTGGATGAGTGCAGTAAATTGATGAATGAATAGACATATTTGATGTTCTGTTTTGTGGTTTTAATTAATAGTCTTTTATGATTTGTTTTGTGGATGTTTTGAGTTGTATATTAAGGTGAGAATGAAGAGGAAAGGAAGTAGAAAAGATTATCTATGAACAAGATGTGTTATAAAAATCTGGAAAACTGGAAGAGACTGTGTTAGAAAATGTTAACTATAACATTTCCACTGATTAAGCATCTGTATTTTAGCCATAACTTGTTATGTAGTTATCCAAATGAGATGATTTTTCATTTGGATTAAGTTAGAGACATATGGCTAAATTTTTTATGAAGATATCGAATTCAAATTCTGTCTTAAAGAGTCTCAAAGTTAGACTAGAAGTTGATTACTAGGTGTAGTAAATTGGTGGATGAGTACATATGTTTGTGTTCTATTTTGAGAATATGAAAACCATAAGTGATAAGTTGTTATGTAGATGTTATGAGTTGGGAATTAAGGGTTAAATGAAAGTGAAATTTAGGTTAAATAAGATGTTAAGTTATGTTCTTGAATTGAGATGATTTAAGGTAATAGCTAGGAATGAAATGAAACTGAAAAATGAAGTTGAATATGTGCAGCAAATGTTTGAAGAAAGTGTATAAGAATATGTCATATTTTGGTGTTTATAATCCAACATGAATTTTGATTTGTGTGTGGATGTTATTGAACTGAAATTGAGGTATACATGAAGAAGTCGTCAACTTAGAATGATGAATGTTAAATATGAATTGTTTGAGACTTATAAATGAGATATGTTATGGAAAAAGGATAGGATTTCATAAATGATGAGTTTTAGTGAAAATGATGAATCAAATGAGTTGAGGTTTGAGAGTTTAATGGAATCAATTTATTGGTTGAATTGATATGAAATGATGTAGCATTAGAGGACGTGAATTCGGGAAGATTAGGAGTGAAAATAATGTTAGAATATATGTAGAAACCATTGGGAATGCTCTTGAGGGAGTTGTGCTTCTTTTATGTTCGTTAGACAAACTTTAGGTCTGCTAAATGGACCTTCTCGGGTTTGGAAAACTTCCCATCCTCGTTTATGTCCATTAAACAAACTTTAGGTTTGCTAAACAGACCTTCTCGGGTCTAAAAAATGTCCAGCCCTGTTTATTCCCATGACATAGTTAGGTTTGATTGTGATTTTAAATGAGCCTAGTTAATGTTGGATTGAGCTATTAAGTAACGAAAGTGTATTAAGTGTTAAGGAATGATTCAGAGATCATGTTAATTGGTTATGAGATGGGAATTAAGGAAATGTACCTGGAATTTGTCATTGAACATGCATTGTACATATTCCATGTGTATATTTATGCATAAATGAATACTTATAATTGTGCAAAGTTGTGATGTGTATAAATGTGTATGTATTGCATGATTTAGAAGAGCATATTGAGCATCAATATATAGTTGTTGTCGGGACTTCAAGGTAATAGCTTTTTGGAGCAAACTGTGAGTAACCTAGACAACCTCACTTAATTAATTGTTGCTTTAAATTCTGTAGTGAACTGTTTTGTGGAATTTAATGTGTTGATTCCGAACATTGAATATCCAAGTTGTTTGATGCATGAATGACACATTGGAAGTGTTTTTTGTATATGAATTTGACAAAATATATGTTTTCTCAACATTTTGTTGAAAGTCAGACCAAGGTCTGATGACAAATATGAATCGTGAATGTAAATGTGATTGTGTAAGTGATATCAAATGACTGAATATATGTGATGCATTTTATTACATGAATGCATGATCAGATAATGAAATTTGTGACCTGAGTAACCACCAAAAATAAACTCAAAGCTCATAATGTGATTGAGAGCTAAAGGCTCGCTATATATAATGAGCCCTGTATCCCCAATTAATAAGGAGCAGTTAACAATGAGCCCAGTATCTACAATATATACAGGATAATTTTAAGCCCTCGGTCACAACAACTTAATAATCAAAAGCGAGTCTGACGAGCATTGCATAAACATTGAATATGTGTGTTTAAATGATTGAAGTGTATTGTTGACTTGTAATTGAATGAGTAAATGATATGTGATGCTACTTAATAAAAGAAAATTTGTGAATTAAGTGCTTACTTATCTTGATATGTTGTATGAATTGAGTGAACCATCGAGAATGGTTACCTCATTGGGTTCGTAAAACTTATCAAAATTACAACGTTAATATTTCAATACCAAGATAGGACATGAGTTATAGAGAGACTCTACAAGAAGCATAGTTTGTGTACTTTTAGAAGGAAGAAATGGCTCAAAGGTCGGTTAGCTTAGATTGAAGAATTAGACAAATTTTGTATAATTCCTCAAAAGTGTAGCGTATTTTGTATTTAGTTTTGAGATTATAAATATTTGGATGATATTGTAAAGCTATAATGTACATATTGTTTAAGAAATGAAATGAGGAATTTGGTTTTAAAATATTATCTTTCTTTATGGCCTTGTAGGAGAATGAGTATTCTAGCAGCCACCCTTGTAGACCACGTATTCATATATCACTTAGGATGTCGGGTATGTGTCTTGCAAGAGTAGCGTGCTACATGTTGTGCGTGAGATATCTCAGTTACATTATCGAAGGTTCACAGTAGATTTCTTAGTGGACAACTTCTCATTCTTTCATTGAAAAAGCTACATTATTAGGGGAGTTGTTTTTCTTATCTCAAGTGTCTTTGTTTATGTCCTTTATTATTTCAATCACTTGAGCTATTTTATTCTCTTCTTTTTATTATCAAACATTGTTAAGAAAATCCTCCATTTAAGTTAGGTCAAGGTGGTCGTTATGAGTGTCATTTACTTTCACGGGTTATGAGAACGAAGGATAACGTCAAGGGTATGGTGAGTTGGCTCTGTAATGTCTTGAGTGAAATTATTCTTATTCTTTGGTAAAAGTGATTAAGTTGGGTGAGGGCCTCGCAAATGTAGATGAGGTGTGTTGAACTGCATTACTAAATCTATGGTGTTGATTTGTTTATTTCAAATTTAATTTTTCTATTTTCATTTGTGTTAGAAAATTTACAATTGTTGACATAGTTGTTGTATATCGAGCAACCACAGATAAGTTCAAAGCAACTGCAGCTAAACCAGAATTTTTGCAAAACTACATCCTTTTGGATTTTCCAGTGATATCAAAGTGGGTCACTGAATCAGAACTTGGTATATTAAGATGGTGCATATCTATATTTCACAATTATAGATATAAGAGAAAAGGCATCAATCACCAGACCACCGTTGCTACATGGTTCAAATTATCCTACGTAAAAATCACGGATGAAAGTATTCATTCAGGCACAAAGAACTCGGTTTTAAATGGTTGGACTCATCCAATGATGACTGATGAAAAGGAAGAAGTAATACTTAGAGATCCATCTGAATGGATAAGGGTTGAAAAAGAGGGAGTGCTTGAAAATCCTCAAACCATGTATACCATCTTTAGTGCAGTTGATGAAGGTCATTTTTCCATGATATCAACCTGTGAATTGGCAAAAGAGACATGGCACACTCTGGAAACAATACATGAGGGATCAAAATCTGTGATAGCCTTGAAACTTTAGATGTTGGCCGTTAGATTTAAGGAGTTAAAGATTGATGAAAATAAAACTATTTGAGACTTCCATTAGGGACTGTGTGACATTGCAAGCCAAGCACATCAACGTAGGAAAAAATATTCAAATCTAAAACTTGTCAAGAAGATATTGAGACCACTACCTCCAAGATTAATGTCAAAAATTGTAGCTATCAAAGAAGCTCGTGATATTAATGAATTATCTTTGGATTAGGTAACTGGGATTCTTATCAACTTTAAGATAAATTTGTTGAGACATAAAAGAGAGAAGAATAAAGGATTGGCATTGCAAGGTGAGGTTGGAAAAGTCATGAATGACTTAGGAAATGAATTCAATGAGAATGAGGATATAGTGTAATTGAAAAGAAATTTTAGCAAATGGTTAAATAAGTTGAAGAAAAATATACCCGAAAGAAAAATGTGGAGCTCATCGAATGACAATTTCAAACTAAAAAATTAAAACTCAGATTTTTGAAAGGAAAGTAAAGAAAATTCAATACCATAAAAGTCAAGGCTTCATACATGTGCAAGTGGAATATGCTAATACTTTGAAGAAGAGAAAAGAGAAGTCTTATACAATTACTTGAAGTGAGAATGAATCCAAAAGTGAGTATGGAAGTGAAGAATAATTTGTGAGCAATAGTGTTGTGTTAGTTGCTTTATACAAGAGAAATCCAGTTACTTGCTTAATAGCAACCAAAGAAGAAACCGATAGTGAAAATGAAGACAAATCAGACCAAAACTCTAAGAAAAACACAAATGAATCAATCCAAAGTTTCTGCTCAGATTATGATAGAGATAATAGTGATTTGGATTACAAAAAGGAGGATATTTGCAAAGCTTATAAGTTAACGTATGCTAAATGGATCCAAACATGTAAGAAAAATGAGAAGCTGAAGGAAGAAAACTCTACCATGAAAAACATGATTCAAGATCTAGACAAGAAGTTGTTATCTATAAGAGATGAGCTAAGTGAAACAAAGTTGAAGCTGGTCAGTATAAAAAAAAGGGATATAAATGTTAATGGAGGTAGCAAAAAATTAGAAAAGTTATTGGAAATTGGTAAGATTAAAAGAGACCTTCAATGCATTGGCTATAAAAATGATTATTGTAAGTCAAATGATGAGAAAAATGGTACAGCCAGATCTATCCAAAGAGAAACGTTAAAGTGGAGATGAAAATTTATACATACTTGTCACTTTTGTAGGGTAAACGGGCATATAAGGCTAAATTGTTACAAATTATTACAAATGATATTTCAGAGGGGTCAAAACCAAAAATCTAAACAATCTTTTATGAATTTCCAGACATACTTGGGTTAAAAGGGTCAATTACAATCACTTGTGGCTTTTAAATCTATGTGGGCTGCTTCACATAATGGTCGGTATATTTAGTGGTGGTCTCTAAATGGATTATAAAAGCATACAATAGTCGATGGTTGAAAACTAGTTTCTTAGCTAACTAACTTGTGGAATAAAATGACCCATGCTTAGAGTAGACACAAAGTCCACACATAGTTTACTTGTCATAATCAACAGGGTAGAATGTAACAGAATCCCAGTGAATCTAGCGAAGGATTGATATGGTTAAAAGTACAGAGAATTTTTATTTATCAAGAGTCTTATTTGTTAAGGTAGGAATGTGTTGCTATTTATAACTCTATAATGTCAACTACCAAAACTACAATCCATCACTGGCTTTTCGATCTCTCTTGTAATACGTGGTCTACAAGGTGACAATAGTGGTAGTTTAAAGGAAAGTGGCAGCTTTGGTTACAACTAATTTGACTCGTCAGTACACTATGGGAAAGTGTTGGTACATTACATGCGGGTAAGTGTTGTGTGAACCAACCCAGTTGCAAGCACATTGCCAATTCATTTAGCAGCTCCAAAGAAAGAGTCCCAGCACTCTCAATCGAGATAGACTGTGAGATGTGAATATTTTTCATGTTTGTTTTATAATGTGTGTTGTTGAAATATTTGATGTTTGAGAAATAACTATTGGGAAACCGGGACGGAATTAAATCCCAACTGCAATAGAATAATTACAAAACTTTTTCATAATTTTTGATTTCCAAAAAACCAAGATCTCTTTAATTCTATAAAATGATTAACATAAATCATAATAAAGTGGAATCTTAATTCGTACCTTATTCCAAAGCTTGATCCTTATCTTGTTGAATCTCGAATCATTTCTAAAACTAATCTATCTCAACCATCGTAGTCGCACAAATGTCCAGTCTTCAATGGTATCCACAGAACGAGTTGAGAGAACTCTGTAACACTTACAGAGATGGTTAAGCAAAAAATGCTAGCTCTATAGAGCTTAAGTCTATTTATAATAAACTTTGGATATTTTAGTAATTTAATAGATATTAAATTATAATTTTAATTAAACTTTAGTTAGAGTTGCAAATAATTCTATTTAAATACCAATTATGCTCAAATAAGATTCAATGTCTCGTATTGATCCTTATTTATTAAATATCTCATATTGACCCTAAACACCTTTGTTGTGCCTTGGTATTCATTTTTTAGTGCATCCTATGCGTCTTTTGCTTTTGTTGCTCCAGAAATTTGAGAAGAAAAAATTGCATCATCTATAGCTTGTTAGATGAAGAAAAGAGGTTAGGCATCTTTCTTCTACACCTCTTTTAAGGTTTCAGCTGCTACACCTTCTTTAGTATAGCCTCTTTCTATCAACTCCCATAAATCTTGAGAGATGAAGAGAGTCTTCATCTTTGTACTCCAAACATCATAGTTGCAACCCTGAAAACTTGGAATTGCAAGTTGTGAAATATTCACTCCATTTTCACTTTTCATAAGCCTCAAAATAGGCTCTGATATCATAAGTCAAAAAAATAGAGTGCCTAAATAGGAATAGAACACAAAAAATCTCTCACAAGAATTTTATCAATCAATTTATAGGCATATATAAATAGAGAGAATAAGGCACACGTGGTGCTTCCAATATTAAACACCTATCAAAACAAACCATAAAAATAGGACTCTAGCTAACTACACTTGACTAAGTAATAATAACATATTTTGCATTAGTTCTTAGCAATAACAACCAGCACTAGGAAATCTTTTCCTAAGCTAACTCCTATAGAACTCTTAAATTAGGAAACTAGATAATTCAGAAAATATTCTAGTTACATATTTATCATAATCGCATATTTTGAATACGTATCAACCCAAAAGGCTTACGATTCATACACAACAAAACTGTATTAAAAGACATTGTAAGTTAGCTATATATCAGTGGAACACGTAACCGTAAATGTTGTATAAGGGAGAGGCACAGGTAAATCACCTATTCATGCCACAGGACCGACTGTTCAATCGAGTTTTGAGTAATGGGCGGAATGCATCAAATTGTCCGAAATGGTAGGACGACCAACCAAGATGTTCTTTTCAATTTGTCTTGATTACAAGTGGTGGGATTCTCCCTTTGGAGCCACTAAATGGCATTGCGCTTGGAGCCGGGTGAACAACACTTCCCATGTTGTTCTAACGAGTCGAATTAGTTAATACGGAAGCGAACACTACCCTTTCGACAATAACACAGTGGTCATCTCCATACCAGACTGTTCAGGGAAAGTCAAAGAGGCAATGGCAAACAGCGGGTCGTTTGTTGACGGTATAGAGTAATAAATAGGAACACATTCTCATCTTTTCCATAGTAGATTAAATCCTTGGTTAGAGTCACTGGGATCCTATTACATTCTAGCCTATCTGTCGATCATGGCAAGTAAACCCTGTGTGGTCTTTGTGCCTAGTCCAGGTGTAGGTCACCTAATTCCACTACTTGAGTTAGCTAAGAAAGTAGTTCTGAACTAGGGTTTTTTCGGCCACTTTTTTCATCCCTCAGAAGCAAGTCCTCGAGTCCTGCCCAGAAGGCATAAACTACGTCCTTCTACCTCCAGTTAGCTGTTGTGATTTGCCTGACGATACTAACTCCGAAATACTAGTTGTGTTAATTGTATCTCGCTCTTTATCTTCGATTCGGGATAAAGTTGTCATTAGTTGCAAGTACTCAACTAGCAGCTTTGGTTATTGATCATTTTGGTACTGATGTGTTTGAATTTGCAGTGTAATTTAATGTGCCTAAGTATATATTTAATTCATGCTCGGTTATGGCACTTTCTGATATATTTTATTTTCAGAAATTAGATAAGGTGGTTTCATGTAAGTACAGGGACATGCCTGAACCATTATGTTAGAAAAACATAGATAGAGACGAAAAGCCCAGAGAACAAAATCAGAGAAGCTAGATGTTCCAAACATCCGTCATTTTATTAAAGCAGAGTAGTACTTAATAAAAAATACAAAACACCTCTCATGCTTCTCAAGAAACTAAATAGACTTCTAAACATAATAACATATTTAATTTGAGTTTATATTTTCAACACTCCCTACTAAACTTAAAATCCGATTATTTAAAGTCTTGCTCTCCCTACTAAACTTAAAATCCGATTATTTAAAGTCTTGCTCTCAATCTTGCAAAATCTTCAGCCTTCAATGCCTAGGTAAATATGTCTACAATTTGATCATGAGATTTCACATACTTGAGCTGCACTTCTTTCTTGTTGATATACTCTCGTATAAAATGAAATCTTGCATCTATGTGCTTGCTCCTATTATGAAAATAGGATTTTTTTTCCCCCCATGCAATTTCAGATTTGTTGTCAGCAAAAATCGCAATAACTTCTTCTTGTGACATATACATGGTTTTTAACATTTTCTCAACCATACAACATGACAAACACAAGCAACAATAGCCATATACTCTGCTTCACATGTTGAAAGAGTTACGATAGGTTGCATCTTTGAACTTTAAGTAAATATAGCATCTCCAAGTCTAAACAGAAAACCAATAGTACTTTTTATATCAACAACATCACCTCCCTAGTCATTATCGATGTACCTAATCAGATTGCAATTCTTGGAAGATGAATAAAACAAGCCATAATTAAGAATTACTTTAACATATCTCAAAATTCGTTTACCAACCTTAAAATAAGTGATAGTTGGAGATTCCATATATCAACTAACAATTCCAACTCTATAAAGAATATCAGGTTTAGAACCAATCAAGTACCTCAAATTTTTAACAAGTTTTTTGTACACAGTTGAATCCACCTTGTCACCATCATCAATTCTTGACAACTTTACTCCACATTTTGTCCCCATCATCAATTCTTGACAACTTTACTCCACATTCAACTACCGTAGAAACCACTTTACAATTTTCCAAGTTGAATTCTTTCAAAATCTTTATTGCATAATTCTTTTATGAGATAAAAATGCCTTCATCAGTTTGCTTCACTTCAATTCCAAGATAATAGGAGATAAGCCCTATATCAGTCATCTCAAATTCTACAGTCATCTCCTTTTTAAATTCATCAAATAAGGTTAAATTGTTTCTTGTAAAAATTAAGTCATCAACATACAAACAAACAAACAATTAACATATCACCATTCTTCTTTTTTTCACATAAAGATCATATTCATGTGGACAATTTATGAACTCCTTTTAAGCAAAGTAATTATCAATGTAGCTATACCAAACTCTTGGTGCTTGCTTTAAACCATATAAGGCCTTCTTCAACTTCAACACTTTATTTTCATGACCTTTGACAACATATCCAAGAGGTTGTTCAATATAAACATCCTCCTCCAAGTGTCCATTCAAAACTGCAGATTTGACATCTAGTTAATAAATTCTCCATTTGTTTTGAGCAGCCAATGTCATGATTAATCTGATTGTTTCCAAACGAGCAACTGGAGCAAAGACTTCATCATAATCAATGCCTCGTAGTTGGCTTTAACCTTTAGCAACCATTCTAGCTTTGAACTTCTCCATTTCTCCTCTTTCATTTTTCTTAATTTTGTATATCCATTTGACACCAACAACATGTTTGTCTTTTGGAAGAATTTCCAATCTCTATGTATCATTTTTGTGAATGGAATTTATTTCTTCATCCATGGCCTTTTTCCATTTTTGATCTTCTATTGCATCTTCAAAGTTTAATGGTTATATACTTCCAAACAAACAAAAGAGAGCAGAATTGTTGATTTCATTAGTGTTTGAAGAAATGTTTTAAAGACTTCTCATCTTTTGAGGCCTTTTAGAGGAGCTTGAAGGACTCACATCAACATGAGTTACTACTGGAGAAGTCACTCTAAAAGACATAGGTTGTTCGTTTTCATTTTAAATAAAATTAGCATTGAACATTAGAAGAAAGCTGTAATCTTCCTCTTGATTTTCCCCGTTCCAGCAAACATCTTCATCAAACCTAATATTCAGATAATACAATCTTCTTGCTTATAGGATTATAAAGTCTATAACCCTTAGACTTTGCATCATAGCCAATAAATACAAACTTCTCACTTTTATCATCTAGCTTTACTTTTCTTTCATTAGCGACATAAGCACACGCAAGACAACCAAAAACTCTTAAATGAGAAAAGTAAGTTTTTTACCGCCCGTACCTTTTGAGTAGTAATTCTCTGTAAGATTTTATAAGACATCTGTTGCTCAAATATACAGCTAAACATATAGCCTCTGTCCAAAATTCTTTAAGCACGTGTTTGCTCTTTAATATGTTTCTAGTCATGTTAAGAATGGTTCTGTTCTTCCTCTCTACAATACCATTTTATTGTGGCGACCTTGGGACTGTCAAGAATCTTTTAATTCCATGATATTCGCAAAAATCATCAAATTGTTTGGAAGTGAACTCACCCCTTCTATATGTTCTCAAGGCTTTAATCAAATAGCAACTTTCATTTTCCACCAACCATTCGAATTTTTGAAGGTCTCAAAAGCTTCAGATTTCTCCTTCAAAAAATAAACACCTAAGTTTTTCGACTAAAATCATCAATAAACAATAAGAAATACTTATTCTTACCAAAAGATAGAAGATTAATTGGGCTACATATATCAGCATGTACAAGTTGGAGCTGCTTTGATGATCTTGAAAATGACTCCTTTGGAAAGCTATTTCTGAAATGCTTTCCATAAATAAAACCTTCATAAATATGATTTGGATGATCAATAAGAGGCAAGCCATGCACCATCTTTTCTTTCACCAATTGCTTCAAACTATTAAAATTAAAATGTCCCATTTATCGATGCCAAAGCCAAGAAGAATCCGACACACAAGCTTTCAATCACTTCGCATCATTAGTTTGAAGTTTAAGAGAAAACATTATGTTCTTTGACATTTTAACTTTAGCAACCAACTTATCTTCACAATTTTCCTTCAATCGAATATCATAACCTTTCTCCAAAAGTTGGCTTAAACTCAAAATATTTGCATTAAGTGAAGGCGCATAATATACTTAGGAAATAAATTGATGAGATCCATTTTTATCCAAAATCATAATATTACCTATCCCTTCAACATTCACGTTTTTGTCACCTCCAAAAGAAATAGTTCTTTTAAAAGATTCATTCAAAGAAACAAATAAGTTTTTCTTGCCTGTTATAGCAACAGTCGGACAAGTAGGGAATGCTGGGTTAATAGGATTTATCACCACTTTAGCTACTTTAGTGTCTTAACCAGTTACTCGAGATAGTTGCTTACACCACTGTCCAAAAACCATGCTTCTTGATCTTTTTCTTCATTATACGTTAACAAGAAGGCTGATTCTTCTTCATTGTCTCCTTTTATACAATAAGCTTTGTCTTCCATTTCTGCTCTCTTTCTACATTCAAAGGCATAACGACCATATTTTTCACAATTATAACACTACACATCAGCTCTCTTACTACCCCTTTTATGCCAAGTTCCTCTGCCATGTCCTCTTACTGGCTGCCTCTGATTTAAATTTTCAAAGTTGTTAGAGTTTCTATTAAATTTTCCTCTTCCTCTACCTAGATAATTTCTACATCCATGCCCACGAAATCTACCTCTTCCTCTTCCTCTTTAAGTAAAATCCCTCTTTTTGTCGTTGTCTTTTGAAAACAATTTTGAAAGAAGATCAAATTGAGATTACTTCTCTATCATCTGTTCTTCATGCGCTTGCAATGAGCCCATTAATTCATCATTAGACGTTAAATCTAAATCCTTTGATTCTTCAATTGCCACAATAATATACTCAAAATTTAGATCCAAAGACCGCAAAATCTTTTCAACAACACGAGAATCTTATAGAGTTTCTCCATATCTTCTGAGTTAGTTAACAATTGATTGAACTTTATAAAAATATGAAGAAATTGGTTATGAGTTTTTCATCTTGAGAGACTCAAACTTAGCTCTTAAGGTTCGATGATGTACTTTGAGAACCTTCTCACTTCCTTTGAAAGAATTTTGCAAAATTTCTCATGTTTCTTTGGTACTTGAAGCACTTGAAACTTTTTCAAGCATGCCTTCATCCAAGCACATATGAATGAGAGTCAAAGCTTGTTGGTCTTTATTCCGAGCTTTATGTAGAGCATCCCTCTATGCTTATGTCAAATCATCTTCATTTTCAGGCTATTCAAGTCCTTTCTTAACAATATCCTATACATCTTGCGATCCAAGCAAGGCCTTCATACGAATACACTAATTATCATAATGCTCTTTATTGATTTTTGGGAATTGAAAGGGAAACATACCTCCATTCAACATTGTTAGACCAAAAATGATTTATATCAGTAGGAAGAGAGGCACCGACTCTTAAGAGACTGGTATCCTGGTTGCATGTTTCACAAACTGTAGAAGAAGCTTGCAGAAATCATCAAATTGGAAACAACACACTTCATTGTTCCACTGCCGTCGTAAAATCAAGATGGGAAAGATACAAGAACGACACCAAAATCTGCAACCTTTCATCTGATTTTACTATGTAAGGCTTGTATCATCAACGAAGAAAAGAAACAAAGCACCCCAACACCAAAAGAAACAAGACAAGTGGATATCATTGGGTTTTGTGTCTAATTGGTTTTCTCAGAAACCCATTCACGTTGTTCATCAAAAACCCATCTTTTGGGTTATTGTCAACTAGAAATATGATAGTGGGTGCATGTGGGTTTAAGGAAGAGGACGTCGCTGGAAAAGAAAATGGATAAAAACTATCAACTTTGATACCACTTTTTCTCATTTAAGAGTTTTTAGTTATGTTGCATATGCTCATGTTGCTAATGAAACAAGAGTAAAGTTAGATGATAAAAGTGAGAAGCTTGTATTTATTGGCTGTGATGCAAAGTCTAAGGGTTATAGACTTTATAATCCTAGACGCAAGAAGATTGTTGTTAGCCGAGATGTCAATTTTGATAAAGATGTTTGCTGGAACTGGGAAAATCAAGAGCAAGATTACAACTTTCTTCTAATGTTTGATGCTAATTTTATTTAAAATGAAAATAAACAAGCTATGTCTCCTAGAGTGTTTTCTCTAGAAGCAACTCATGTCGATTTGAGTCCTTCAAGCTCCTCCAAAAGGCCTCAAAAGATGAGAAGTCTTCAAGAAATTTATTCAAACACTAATGAAATCAACAATTCTACTCTCTTTGTCTATTTGAAGGTACATAACCATTAAACTTTGAAGATGCAATAGAAGATCAAAATTCACAAAAATGATACATGGAGATTGGAAATTCTTTCAAAAGACAAGCATGTTGTTGGTGTCAAATGGATTTACAAAATCAAGAAAAATGAAAGAGGAGAAATGGAGAAGTTCAAAGCTAGATTGGTTGCTAAGGTTATAACTAACAATGAGGCATTGATTATGATGAAGTCTTTGCTCCAGTTGCTCGTTTGGAAACAATCAGATTAATCATGACATTGGTTGCTCAAAACAAATGGAGAATTTATCAACTAGACGTCAAATTTGTATTTTTAAATGGACACTTAGAGGAGGATGTTTATATTGAACAACCTCTTGGATATGTTGTCAAAGGTCATAAAGATAAAGTGTTGAAGTTGAAGAAGGCCTTATATGGTTTAAAGCAAGCACCAAGAGCTTGGTACAAAAGCATTGATAATTACTTTTCTCAAAAGGATTTATAAAATGTCCATATAAATATGGTCTTTATGTGAAGAAAAAGGAGAATGGTGATAAGTTAATTGTTTGTTTGTATGTTGATGACTTGATTTTTACAGGAAACAATTCAGCCTTATTTAATGAATTTAAAAAGGAGATGACTACAAAATTTAAGATGAATGATATAGGGCTTATCTCCCATTATCTTGGAATTGAAGTGAAGCAACCTTATGAAGGAATTTTTGTCTCATAAAAGAATTATGTAATTAAGATTTTAAAGGAATTCAACATGGAAAATTGTCAAGCAAATTCTACACCAGTTGAATGTGGAGTAAAGCTGTCAAGATTTGATGATGGTGACAAGGTGGATTCAACTATGTACAAAAGAACTTGCTGGAAATTTGAGGTACTTGACTTGTTATAGATTTGATATTCTTTATAGAGTTGGAATTGTTAGTCGATATATAGAATCTCCAACTGTCACTCATTTTAAGGCTGGTAAACAGATTTTGAAATATGTTAAAGGAACTCTTGATTAAGGCTTGTTTTATTCATCTTCCAAGAATTGCAATATGGTTGGGTACAACGATGACTGGGAAGGTGATATTGATGATAGAAAAAGTACTACTGAGTTTCTGTTTAGACTTAGAGATGTTGTATTTAGGGTTTAAAGAAGCAATCCATGGTTACTCTTTCAATATGTGAAGCAGAGTATGTGGCTGTTGTTGCTTATGTTTATTATACTGTATGGTTGAGAAAATTGTTAAAAACCATGTATATGTCACAAGAAGAAGTTACTGAGATTTTTGTTGACAATAAATTTGCAATTGGATTGGGGGAAATTCTATTTCCATGATAGGAGCAAGCACATAGATACAATATTTCATTTTATACGAGAGTATATCAACAATAAGGAAGTGCAGCTTAAGTATGTGAAATCTCATGATCAAATTATAGATATATTCACCAAGGCATTGAAGGCTGAAGATTTGCAAGATTGAGAGTGTAACACCCCATGTTAGGGGTTAGAATATTGAGGAATTAACGATACATTGTATGCTTTGCATAATTGAGTATTCACTTATATGTGCATATGTATTTTTGACACATATAAATAATTGTACATGCATTTATGGACATTTTTCGAGTATAATGGATTTATAAATGTGATTTGGCAAGTTTGGTATATTCTGGGTATTTTGGAATTTTTGGTGAATTTTAGAAATTT
>JAOQMP010095333.1:0-15793 GCA_027563575.1 Erythroxylum pedicellare
CTCCTAACTCCTTTAATCTTCTTAAACACCATATTAACTCTAACTTAATTCAAATCTTTCCTTATATGCCTTATGTTATTTTATCCTTAAGTGCCTTGCCAAAAGTACTCTCTGAACATACTTATAACCACATTTTAATTCCATCAACTCATATCATATAATCTTTCTAACATCAACGTAATAATTAACTCCACAAACATTCATAAAGATCTTATAATTGATGCAAAACATAATTATTCATTAAAAAAATTGGGGCCAATAATAAGAAAATATGAGATGATTCAATCCTATCAACATGCTATTCACAATCCTCCACATCGAGTACAACTACATCTAGTAGGCGGTCCACATCTAATGAAAGAGTCGTTCAGCATAAGAGTACAGTAGAGAGGCTTGCAACTCAATTTCAACAATCGATAGAGTACATAGCCTAGCTGTGTAATAAGGTGGATGAGTTGAAGGGGAGGGGCAGCACCTCATTGCAACAGTTAGAGTATCCGCATTCATCAATTGTATAGCTTAGTTGTAGCTACTCTCAAGTTATTTTGTATGAATTAGATACTTATTGTTGTATATAATAATTTTTTATTATCAATTAAGATATTTTTACATTATATTATCAATCAACTTATTATTTAGACATTAAATGTAGAAAAATTAAAATATTATCAACAAATAACTGGAGAAATTAATTATCAATCATAAGATTATCAATTAAAATTAGATGTGCAAATTAAATGTAGGAAAAAATTAAAAAATAATATCAGTTCATTTATTAATGGAATAATAATATTCGTTGGTAAATTTAGTAGCAAATTTATCAACGAAATAAAAAAAAATGTAAGTAAATTTACCAATGGCATATAACTTACTGTTGCCAAAATTTCTAACAAATTTTCAAATTCTCCATCGCTAAATGTAACGATGGGCATCCTAAATCTATCGCAAAATTTAGTGACAAAATTTTTTAATTCTGCCACTAAATTTGACAATGGATTAGAAATTGTCCGTCTCTAAACTAGAGACAGACATTTTCAATTATGTTGCTAAAGACTACCTATGGTTGTTACTCCGACAAATCATTTTGTTAGTAATTTTGGTCACTAAATACACTTGCCAATGGAAAACCTTCACATTCTATTAGTAATTTTCATTGCTAAACGCCATTTTTCTTTTAAGGTGTACTTATTCATGGTGCCAATAATTAAACAAGTTCCTAAAAACTTATAACCAAAGTGGAAAGCTCAAGTGTCGGGAAAAGGTACATATGATAAGGCTACGAATTTTAGTGGCAAAACCCACGTGCTCATCTCCGGCAGCCTCCATGGAAGATGAGTTATTGCCATAAAGTACAAACATAGTTGATAGTAGAGAAGAGAAAGATATAATGGATGAAGATGAGGATGAGTTTGATGGGTTCTCAGATATGGGTGTGAGTGATGATTTCTTTATAGGTTTTGAAGAACTCCCGCTTCCAGTCACTAGAGACCGATTCCTTAGTCATTTGAAACCAAGTTTAGCTCGTCCTTGGCTTGTTAACATTGCCATGACAGCTACCGATGGCATCTGAGATTAACCAACAATGATTTGGGTTTTCTAAAGTCTTTTAATTTGTTTTGTTTTGTTTTATCTTTTTCAATTGATTATCTTTTCTTGTTGTGTCACTCTTGTTCTCATCATCCTCAGCTAGAGTACTACACAGCCACCTCCTGCAAAGCTCCACCACACAACAATCCCTAAATCTTGAACTTCCTAGAGAAAACATCGAAGATATGTCACTGGAGCTTAAAGATTCCGGGAAACATACCTCAACCTGTGATATGGAATTTACTAAGAAGCCCACTTCATAAATCCCATCAGGAATTTCTAGGAGGTACGGGCTAATGGTTCTGAATATACTTCCAAAGGGCCCTATTTAGTCTTCTGGACTAAGCAAAGGAACTAACAATATCAACAACTAGAGGCTCAACACGCAGTCTTTTGCTCTATCAATTGCAATGCAAGAGCCATGTGATGCCCTAGACTCGTGCAGTCCTAAAGACGGTGGTGTTCCTAGAAGAGCTTCCTAAAACTTCTACTGGTAAAATTCCTAGAATACTTCAAGGTTTCTCTATCATGTTTTTAGATTTTTTCAAGGATGTTGGAGCAAGATACAGTAACCGAAAGCATCTCATCATTATATGAAAAAGATCAAGTGCTGAAGAAAATGTATGTAATACAATAAGTTAACAACATATTCCCAAAGATCCTCCATTCGGTGAAGGTAACGGCTGAATATATGCAAGGCACGATGACACCGCCTCAGCCCCAGGTATGCACTTTCACTTTGTGTTTCTTAAGATGTTTCTTTGGGTTCATAAGCTGTTTCTTTTTTAAGCCTTCTCCCTTAAGTTGCACCTGTACGTTTGTGATGGTAATGGGTGTTTATTTCTATAGTCGGTAATTTTGTTATGTTATTGTTGGTTGATCATTAAGTTACTGAGAGGGTTGAAGCTCGTGGGTATTCCAGCTTAGGTGTAGTTTTTGCGGTCATGAGCATATAAGAGATCTAGTTCCTTTTACTCCCATCCTTTGTAAAAGGGGGATGGGTTCTCTTTTTCAATCAACATTAGTTTTTTTCAGTAGTTGTGTGATCATCAGTGTTCCTTAAATTAACATAGCTCATCTAGTTTTTCTTGTCTCTAGAGTCCTTCTCCTTCATTTCACCTTTTTCATTGTCATCATAATTTTTCTTCAATGGAATGAACTCTTCTAAGAATGGTTTACTCTTTCATGTTGTGCATTGCATTGCCTCTTCTTTTAGAAATAGAATCACATCATTCAAAAGGAGCAGGCAAAGTGGGAGTTAGCATTTTTACGCATCAATCTTCCTTATCTCTTCTTCCAAAACCTTTCCAAAACCATCAACTCTAGACACCTTGTCAGAGACATCTCCGATCACCGATAACTCCTTAAGAAAGTTACTGACAATGTTCGGAATAAAAGTTGGCCTAAAAGCCAAGTGCATGGCTGGATTTCAACGGAGTTAGAAAGTTGGACCTAGCATTGCTCGTTCTGGCCAAACGTCTTTCACTAACATATAGCGTTTGACACACCAAGAGTCCCCTCTGTTACCCTCCTTGAGCTGCCTGACAAGTCTGCTATGGTGAGAGAGAGGCAGTCTACCATTCCTTTTGAGTACCATTGGTTGCCCACTTTAGAACCTGACGCAGCTATTTATACAAGACAATCCCCTTGGTTTTTTTCCTTTTAACTTGATTCTTCAACTTTTTTGCAAAAGCCTTCTAAAGCATAATCAACGGTTGAGGCTTTCTAGGAGACAAAGCTTTTACTAATGTGGTTTGTTGTTATTTCCTATTCCTATTGGTATAAGGTACTTGCATGGGCATTTGCTTCTTCAATTTGTTTTCCTATGTGCCCTTCCTATATACGATTCTGCCTTTCATGCCTGAATTAATTTGTTCACTGTTGAAGATTCTGTCAATGACTTCATTTTTATTAATAGTAAAATATTTATTTATTTATTTATTTATTTGGTACTATTATTATTATTATTATTTTATCTATTATATTAGCAATATTATTTTTATTTATTTATTTAGTAACTTTATCTTCTTTATTATCAATATTTTCACTATTCTTATTATTATTATTGTTGTTGTTGTTATTGTTGTTGTTATTATTATTCTACTATTTTTATCCTTTTACTAAGTTTCTTGTTAGCTTTAGTTTTTATGCATTATTTTCTTTAGTATTTTATTATTATTTATTGTGATTATTATAGATTATTATTATCTCCTTCTACTGTAAGGTCTATTAGTTGTAGCGTTCAAGGCATTCTTAAAAGAGTAAGGATAGGCTCATGGAACGTGGGGACCCTCATGGGAAAGTCTTTAGAATTGGTAGAGATTTTAGATAAGTATAGGATCCAAATAGCATGCATTCAGGAGACTAAGTGGGCAGGAGCTAAAGCGAAGGTGATAGGGGGTTTAAATTATGGTACTCGGGAAGTATGCGGAAGCAAAATGGGGTAGGTATTTTAGTGGACAAGGGAGTGATGAATAGAGTAGTGGGGATCACAAGGGTCAATCATAGGATAATGGTGGCAAATTTTGTTTTAAGCAGTTTGGTTCTCAATGTAGTATGTGCTTATGCATCTCAAGCTGGCATCGACAGACATTAAAAGGGTACATTCTAGGAGACGTTGGAGGGCAGATCATCCTAAGAGGGGATTTTAATGGGCATATAGGGGTTGATTCAGACGGTTATACAGGAACTTATATGGGCTTCGGATATGGCTATAGAAATGATAGTGGGGTTGATTTATTGGACATGGCCACAGCTTTGGAGTTAGTAATAGCAAATTCCTTCTTTAAGAAAAATGAAGTGCACTTGGTGATGTTTCAGAGTAGTACAACCAAGACGCAAATTGATTATCTCCTTGTCAGGATAAGAGCCAGATTATGGTGCCAGGATTGCATAAGTACTCCCAACAGCATGCTTATCTGCCCAATATAAATTGTTAGTTTTGGATATACGAATCAAGGGTTGGAAAGCACAACTGGTGTCCAAGCCATGCCACAGAATCAGATGGGGCAGACTCAATGCGGACATGGTGGAGCATTTTAGGACTCAGGTCAGGAATAATGCACCACGAGGTGTACGTGGGGATGCAAATAGAATGTGTCAGGGAGTAGCCCCCGTGTGAGAGAGACTGCCACTAAACTCCTAGGGGTTTCTAGGGGATTGGGTGGGGGCCGGGTGGAATCCTGGTGGTGGTCTGTCGAGGTCCAGGGGGCGGTAAAGGTGAAAAAGAGAGCATTTAATGATCTTATCTCCTTGTCAGGACAAGATCTAGATCATGGTGCAAGGATTGCAAAATATTCCCAATAGTATGCCTATCTACCCAACATAAATTGTTAGTTTTAGATATAGGAATCAAGGGTTGGAGAGCACAGCTGGTGTCCAATCCATGCTGCAGAATCAGATAGGGGAGACTCAAAGGGGACATGGTGGAACATTTTAGGACTCAGGTCAGGAATAATGCACCATGGGGTGTACATAGGGATGCGAATAGGATATGGTAAGTTGTAGCCCCTGTAGTGAGAGAGACTGCCACTAAACTCCTAGGGGTTTCTAGGGGATGGGGTAGGGGTCGAGTTGAATCCTTGTGGTGGTCTGACGAGGTCCAGGGGTAGTGAAGGTGAAAAAGAGAGCATTTAATGATCTGCTGGTAAGCGCAACAGAAGAGGGGCGAATTATTAATAGAGTGAGGTGTAAACTAGCAAAACAGAAGGCAAAGAAGACTATCTCAGTGGCCAAAGGAGAAGCATATGAGAATATGTACAGGGATTTGGATACGATCAGAGGAGAATAAAGAATTTTCAAAATATCAAGAGTTTGGGCACATGAGACGATAGATTTCAACCAAGTCTACTATATATGGGACGAAGAGGGACAGGTACTCACAGATGACCAAGTCATCAAGGGGAGATGGAAGAGATACTTTTATGGCCTATATAACGAAGACATAATGGTCTACATAAAGTTAGGGGAACCTTTCGTGTTAGGACTTTGTCTAAACAAGAACTTATGGGGGAGGATCACGAGGGAGAAGTTACAAAGGTAATAAGGGGGATGGGGAGCGAGAGGGCTGTAGGACCGAATGGCATCCCTATAGAGGTATGAAAGTAAATAGGAGTTGTCAGTATTGAGTGGTTAGTTCAGCTCTTTAATAAGATTCTCGTGTCAGTCAAGATGTCGGATGAATGGAGATTGAGTAGGGTAATCCCCTTGTACAAGGCCAAAAGTGACATTCAACAATGTCAAAACTATCGAGGCATCAAATTACTTAGTCATACAATAAAGATATGGGAGAAAGTGATTAAAAAGAGAGTACAGAGAGCAACTTCTATATTGGCCAACCAATTTGGATTTATACCTGGTAGGTCCACGAAAGAAGCAATACATCTCCTTCTGAGACTAATGGATAGCTACAGGGAACAAAAACAGGACTTGCATATTGTTTTCGTAGATTTGGAGAACGCGTATGACAGGGTGCCTAAAGAACTCATTTGGTGGTGTTTGGAGGCTAAAGGCATTCCTAGGCCATACATCAGCATGATTAGGGATATGTATGAAGGAACATTGACTAGCATAAGGACGATAGGAGGCAACACGGAGGCGTTCTCTATTGGTGTTGGACTACACCAAGGCTCGGTTTTAAGTCCGTTTTTATTCACATTACTATTAGACAAACTTACCAAACATATTCAAGGAGAGCTACCTTGGTGTATGTTATTTACTGACAACATTGTCCTAGTCGATGAGACCAAAGAGGGGGTCAATGCAAAGCTGGAACATTGGAGAGTAGCATTAAAATCAAAAGGTTTTAGAATGAGCAAGTCCAAGATAAAGTATTTAGATTGCAACTTTTCAGGTAGCCAGATGATACAAGAGGCAGAGGTAGCGATTGGCACTGACATCATACCATAAAAATCGAGTTTTAAATATCTCGATTCCATCATTCAGAGAGATGGTAATATCAACGATGATGTATTATATCATATTAGGTCTTGGTGGAATAAATGGTAGAGTGCCTCAGGTGTTTTATGTGATAAAAAGTTCCCTGTAAAACTCAAAGGGAAGTTCTGTGAAATGGTGATTCGACGTACCATGTTATATAAGGCAAAGTGTTGCCCTACTAAACGTAGGAATACGTGACAGTTGTTAGTAGCAGAGATGCATATGCTTATATGGATGTGCGACATTACCATCAGGGATAGGGTATGAAATCAGGTAGTGAGAGCCAGACTACAAGTGGCTAGTATTACAGACAAGTTGAGAGAGCAAAGGCTAAGCTAGTTTGGGCATGTGTGCAGAAGGCCCTCAGATGCTCCGATACAATGCTGTGAGTTAATAAACCTTAGTGGATACAAGAAAAGGAAAGGACGGCCTTACAAGACTTGGAGGGAAGTGATCAAGAAAGATATGTTAGAGTTGGCCCTCAATGAGGCAGTTGCTAGAGTTAGGAAAGTCTGGCAAGATAGGATAAGGGATAACGACACCATTTAGAGTCCTCGCACCTTATACTTACTGCCTAGGAAGTATTACAAGTAGTGCGTTTTTGGGCTAAGTTGCAGAGAAGTTATAGTTTGGAGAGGATTCCTGTGATGGATTCCTAAAGCAATACGATTGTCACATCCTCAGGATCGCACAGTAAAGACTCCTGAAGCGAATGACGACAAAAGAGCCGGTCTATACAAGGTGTAAGAAAATAGCAAATATGGTAAACCTTCAGGTATGTCCTTATTATCTTGTTTTATAATTCTATTTACTTAAATTTCTCTCTTTGCATCATGATTTTCTGTCGCATTTGCATGGAGGTCTACAGGAAACAGCCTCTCTACTATATAGGGGTAAGGCTGCGTACTATCAGACCTTACTAGGCCTCGCTTCACTGCAGGACTTCAGACTGGGTGTGATGAAAAAAAAGGTATTTGATTCTAAACTCTTCACTCTATAGTTGTGACTACATCCAGATATTTGAAATCCTAGAAAATCTGGGGTTGAAAGACGAGATTGACACTTCAAGTACAAACAATTTGATAGGAAAATTTATTAATTTTGATTATGTTATGTATAACAAATTAACCATCGGATTTTATACTATTCTACAATTTGAGCCGAAAAATTTGGATAATTTTTTGTTTCAATTAAGGGACTACCCTTACAATTTAGATTTCGATATTACGGAAAAATTTGTTCGATTTCCTAGATTGAACATAATTGAAAGACATGATCACTTTCATGCTAAGCAATATTGGAAGCAATTAATAGGGTTCTATAACTTTTTTGTGAGAAATGCTCATAATAATGTTATTATTAGTCCTGAGCATTTGTTACTAAATAAATTTATATGCTATACTGTGTTTGAGAAAATTGAAAATAATAAATGTTCTATTAAAGACTTATTCATATTTTGGTGCATGGACAATAATATCAAAGTTTCCACTTCAACCTATATTTTTCATACAATAACTACTTCTCTTTAAAAGAAAAGCAGCCATCTTGGTATAAGTTATCTCATTACTACATTTATTGTATATCATGGTGTATCTGTTAAGGGACTAGCTATTGCTTTTCCTAAGTTTCTTAATCACACTCATTTAAGGCTAGTTTAGATCTTGATGGTCCATGATGTGGAAATTTGGGATATTAGTTCCAAAATTCATATGAAATAAATGATTAGACAACCTAGCTCTACTTTTGTACTAGCATAACATTAAACCAAGGTCTCATTAAGTGAATAAATAGATGACGATGAAGAGGAAGACTAGGAGAAAGTCTTCAATTTAGGATTAGAAAACAATAAGCTCACGACGAACCTTATGAACACTATGGAGGCAAAAATGAAGGACATGGCACGATAATAAGGAAAACAGTGATGCAAAGCAAAGAAGATTCTAAAGTACTTCGATACTTAAGGTGATCAGATTACTTTACCCACACGATTTTTTTATGTGTGTTGTTTGGTTTCTCACATTGAAGACATTGTGTTGTCTAAGTGTGGGTATGTTTATGCATTGACATCTTATATATGTGAATTTTGCATATCATATTATGCTAGTTTTGATTAGGTTGATTGTGTGAATTGTGTGATTGTGTCAATGGCAAGAATTTGATGGAATTAATTTAGCTTTGAACATATTCATTTGATTTGTAAAGGCATATTGACTTATGAATTTTATGCTTTAAGTATTTTTGGATGAATATGCATCTGAATTAGGATATGACACCTATTCTTCACTTTAGGAAATTTTTTATATGTTTATAATTATAATTCAATCGAATTTACTAACATTATTAGTACCCTTTCATAAGAATGATTGACTAAAAGGAAATAAGGTAGGCTAAGAAATTGTGTCAAATAAAATTCTTATTCCACTAGCCCTTTGAAAAGAATATTAGGTTATGAACAGAGTCGGTAGCCAGTTAAGAGTGTGATATAGTTGAGTACTGGGGGCATTCATGAAAAACTATTTGTCTTCATGTAAAAAGGCTAGAATGACACTCTAACCAAGCTAAATAAAAAATGCGAACTAGTTGAGTAACCGGGAGACATTCATAACAAAATATTTGCCTTTATGTGAAAATACTAAGTTAACGTTAAAGAAAATAAAAAATGGTGTTTCAATAAATAAAACCTAATGATCTTTTAAAATAGCAAAAATTTTGCTGAAAGAATATTTAGTGATAGTTGCCCGTTTGATTGATCACTAATTATAAATGCATGTTTACAAGTGCCATAGGTGTATGAATAGGGTGTTAATATTTTGATTGATATTTATATTCAATTTAAAGTACTAAACATAAAAGGAATAGGATAGCATGTTAGCACAATTTGAATGATTGATGTTTGCAGTTAGATTGATTCTATAAGGTTCAATTCTATTGTATAATTATTGCATGTTGCATAAATGTGTGCTTATGTGTTTTGTGTTTGTTTGTGTTTACGTTTTTTGTTTTTGCTTGAATACAAGCAAATTTTAATTGTAGGAATGTTGATAGGTATAGATCATATTATGTTTTCTAAGAGTGTTAATGTGTTTTCAAGTGTTTCATAGATGATTATCGTGTGTATAGGCATAGAATTATGTTATTGTTAATGTTTGATTATGATTTAAATGTTTGTATGGATTAGAGCATGAATTCCATCTTAATTTTATGTTTCATGAGGTTCTTGATGTTCTTTTGAGTGTTAGAAATTAGGAAATTAAAGAACAAAGAAGATGGAGAAATCTTGAAGGTGTCATGATTGTGCACAAGGAGCATGATCATGACATATGTGCATAAGGTACAACATGGCTCTGTAAGGATTGTGCTCCATGCATGGAGCATAATTGTAACTCTAAGGTCACTATTGTGATAGGATGTTTATAGGCTTGAGTTCTTTTTTTTATTTTTATGGTTCGAGGCTAATTTTGGAACTAAACAAAGTAGGAAAAGTCTAGTCACGACCCCAGAACCTAAAATACTATATAAGAATTTGAAATAGAACAAAACATGAAGCAACCATTATTTAAAGTGGATCAAAAGTGGAGAGATCAAAGAAGAGCTTCAAAAAATTCCAGCAATCTAGATAAAGGCTTCAACAGTGTTTTTATTCTTTTCCTTTATTTCTTTCATTATTATTGATTTGTAATTGGAATTTTTTATGTTTAATATGTCTATGGATTTCTAAATTCAAATTAGGAATTATTTTGGAATTATTTTGTGAACTGTCATCATTGTTGAATTCAATACATTTTTGAATGTTTGTGATAATTGTTATCCAAGAACTTGACAATAAATCTAGAGAGTGAGTCAAAGTAAATAGTGTTAGGTTATACAATGAGAGTTGGCAATTTAATAAACATATGATTAGCAAATTAATGATCAATCGAAGAGAGATCTTGGTTTTGAAATTAATTATCTAATAGATTGCTTTAAATCTAATTGAATAAGTTAGGAATAGTTTTATAAATTGAGAGATTGCAAATTCATAATTATCGAATTCAAATAGGGATAGTTGATTAGATCTTGAGAAAGAGTAATTAAAACATTAGGAAATCTGGGATAAAAAATAATTGAATTGATAAGATTAAGGGAGTCAAAATAAGGAAAAAATAGTTCCTAAATGTTAAACTTTGATCAAAACATAATTTAATTGGTAGCTCACTTATTATTTGATTATTTGTTTAATTTATTTATTTATTTATTTCAATTTTCATTATTTACATGTAATTCAAATCAATTTCATATTACAATAAACAAAGTAGATTCAAAAGTTTTAGGTGTTTATAAATTCATGTGGGAACGATGACCTTAGTGCTACAAGATACGATTCATATATTTGCAAGTATTGAGAGTTTTATTATATATAGAACTTACTCAATGTATGCTCTAGTAGAATTTATTTTTTTGGTTTATGTAAAATTTTTGCTTCTCTAGCTTATTGCTTTCTTCATTTCATTGGGGCATGGAGGGTTAGGAAATTTAGTTATATGAATTATGGATGGAACCTATTTAGTTTAGCAAAAAGGTCAAATTAAACCCTAATGTTTCATCACTGCAAAAATTATAATATTTTACAAATGTTAAAAAACTCGATTTAAGTCAACCGTCCATTTAAAAAAACATAGGTGACATTATTTGATTAATTTGGTTTCATGTCATATGTTCATCCTATGTAGCAATGACATAAAAGATTAAAAAAAATTCTAGGTTCAATGTCATATGTTTCTCTCTTGCTATGTTTCCTTTATTTGGGTATATGCTTATTTAGTTTATCATATAATTGTTTTCCTATATACTTATGGTTTTTGTTCCTTATTACATATGATCGAGTTTACAAATTTATGAAAGAGTTGGTTTAATTTCTATATAGAAGTTAAGATATTGATCCATTGTTAAAAACATCATTTATTTTTTCTTCCAATTTAAAAATTATACATATGATCATTGTCATAGAAATAATTGATAATTCTCCTTTTATTTGTATTGTATTTAGACTTTTGGCAATTTTAATTCTTTTAAGTCTTAGTTGTTTCTTTAACCTTAAACATGCTTTTTTTTTTCTTATTACAACTATCAATCAAGCAGTGATAGCTCTAAAAATGCTAGAATAATATAAAAATAAGTATGATTTTATGATCAGTGATGTTGACATGCTAAACATGGATATTTTTAAGCTTCTTGAGCTTAAAACGGACTTATGTATCATCAATTTCATCAATAGTATATTGACTATTAGTCTTATGATACCTAAGATAGGCTGTGATTGAAGTATGGTTATGAAGTCATAAAATGCATAAGACCCTGCTTTAGTTGCGATCAAAAAGATGGTTTTTAGTAAAATTGGTTATTGTCCTTATATCATCAATAATTTCAACAATAGTTGTTGTGTTGAAAATGAGAAGAGGTTTTATAATTTGTTGTTAGAGTACACACTCAATTATAGTTTAGCCAATCCAATCACTAGTGGTTGCTTGCCAAAATCATATGCTAAATAGTACATAAGAGTGATACTAAATGGTTTATCTCACATCAACACAAAAAAGTTTGTCCATTATGACTAATAAACCATTATTTGTACTATGTTTTTATAACCATATTCAATGTATTTTGCTTGTTATTTGATAGTTCTACTTTTTTAGTACTAACTTTTTTTCTAGTGTGTTTTTAGGTTTTAACTGCCTTCATGGATCAAAAAGAGAATAATTCGAGAGAAATCATGGCATAAAAAAAAAGAATTAGGGTTATTTAAGAGACATATACCCATGTGAAGATGTATAACACACACATCCGCATAAAAGGATCATGTAAGACATTATAAATGTGTAAATCTTTAAAGTTGCTATTATCCATATAGAGATACACACCTATGTAAGTAATATACACACCCATGTCCCTTGACTGGTTATGTAACTGAGATTTTTAAGTCACGATATTGAAGTGTTTTTGAGATACATGATCAGTCACACAGAAACCCTAGTTTTGCCATATAAAAGGCAATTATGAAGAGGAGATGAGGGGAAAGTGGCTAAATTCAAAAGTTATAGCCAAAGTTAGAGTAAAAGGTATGATTATGAACCTAAGACAACTAAAAAATGAATAATTACTCAAGGGAATTTCATTGGAGAAAAAGGGTATATATATATATATATATATTCTTTTTTTATTATTCCTTTGAAATTTTAATATTTGATTCATTTTCTATGTTTAGGAACTAAGTTTATTTAGTGCCTAGCTAGGATGAACCCTAAGTAATTTAATTCAATTTGATTGATTCATTCGTTGAGATTCATTTATGTGTTTCAATTCTTGAATTGATATGTCCAGGATATTAGATCAATGTTTGATTTTACATGATTAAGATTGATAAATCCTTTAGTATGAATATATATACTATAATTGGAAGGAGTTGTATGTAAACCTAGAGATAGGTTGACATAAATCCTTTAGTTTAGGGTCAAACCTAATAAAGAAATTTAAAAGTCAAATAATGCGATCTTAAGGGTTTTAATTAGCAAGAGATTTTAGTTAATCAATTGATGATTAGTTATTAATAGTCTTAAGAAAGTTATTAGGATAAGATATTAGTTTCTATAGTCTAATGATCAATAAATAAATTGTATAATAAAGGGTTAATAATTAAGATAATTTTAGGGGACTTATTGCCTAGGTAATATTTATTTGATATTAGGTTAACCTTTATGTTATATTTGTCTTAATTCATTATTGGGTTGAGTTTTAGTTTAGTTTAATTTTATATTAAGGCATTGTCTTATTCAATAGTTAGATGATACAAAAGAGGCCATTACTAGTACTTGTAATCCTCATGGGATCAACTCATACTTATTTTAGCTAGCTACAACTACACTATAGGCTTGTAGTTTAAAATTATGTTAATCAATTTTTGGAACCTATTTTTGGGGATTAGAATATTAGGAAAGCCTTGCCTTTATTAATCTAGACTTTATTACTTGTTTTATATCTATTTATTTTTGAATTTTTTTCTTATTTTATTGACTCTTTAGTTTTATTGGTTCTATAAGTCATGGGGTTAGTTTATGATTCGAGGGAATTCACCACATTTAGTCAACAAAGTTTTAGATATTGAGGGGATAGCTCGTAGAAATATCTGTAGGACCTTACTTATAGAGTTGGGGTTAGATCAGCAGATAGAGGACTTAGAAGGTTACATTGATATTGAAGAACCAAGAACTATAACAGACTAACCAAGGACCATATTTAAATTTGGTAGACCAAACTTGACAGGAGAGGAGCCTAACATCGTGAGACTAACTATCAATGCCAATAATTTTAAAATTATATGAGTATTATTTAGATAGTGTAACAATTTGTCCAATTTGATGGGCTATAAGATGAGAACCCAAACACATATTTCACAAATTGTATGGAGATTTATGATACCTTTAAGATTAATGATGCCAATGACGATGATATTAGATTAATGTTATTCTTATTCTTATTGAGGGTCAGGGCAAAGTAACTGTTAAACTCTCTACCTAGGTCATTTTTTGATACTTAGAATAACAGAAAAGTTTCTTTTGAAGTACTTACCACTAACTGCGACTCCTAAACTAAGGAATGACATCTCCTTCTATACTTAGGATAATTGACAGACATCGTATGACACATGAGAGAGATTCAAGGAGATGTTAAGGAAAGGTCTGCATCATAGACAAACATTGTCGATGCAAATACAAACCTTTTATAATGGGCTTAATTAAACAACGAAGTAGATGATAGATGCAGCAGTTGGGGGGTACTCAGAATAATAAAACTCCAAATGTAGCTCATGACTTTATTGAAGACATAGCAATTAACAATTATTAGTGGTTCTTTTCTTAAGAAAGACTTAGCAAGTTAATGGAGTATACGATGTTGATGCTATTATGTCATTGGCATACGAGGTTAAAGCATTGAGTATGAAGATTGATGGATTAACTACAAATCATTAGTTTTTCTAAGTTATCTAATGTGAGGTTTGTGGGCTAAGACTATGTTTTTAATGGGATAAGGCTCAAGTTTTACCAACAAATGATGATAAGATTATGTTAAGATTCTTGAAAACGTTGTTTGTTGTTATGGCACATTAGAGCAATTATAAGTGATAGGGGAACACATTTTTCTAATGCACAAATTGAAAAGGTTCTTAAAAAGTATAGAATCACTCATAAAATTGCCACCCTTTATCACTCTTAAACTAATAGCAAGTTGAGGTAACTAATAAGGATTTACAATGAAATTTAGAAAAGAATGTAAAGCACTAGATGATAGATTATTCAATTAATCTTGATGATGCTATATAGGCCTATAGAATGACATACAAAACACTAATTGGCATTACAACTTATAGGCTTATCTATAGGAAAGTATGTCAATTACATGTAGAATTAGATTGTAAGGCATATTGTTCCATTAAGCTTATGAATTTTGATCTTCAACTTGTAGTTGAGATGAGAAAGTTGGAAGTTGGAAGTTAATAAATTGGAGTGGCGATTGATGGCCAATAAGAACTCTAAATTAAACAAGGGGAGGAACAAGAAATATCATGACCAAAGGATCAAATAGTCTAAGCAATTTAAGGAGGGAGATCAAGTTCTTTTATACAATTTCTGCCTACAGTTCCCAAGAAAGCTTAAATCATGATGGTCTAGACCATTCATGGTGGAGAAAGTATTTCCTTATGGTGTAAATGAGGTAACTCATCCATAAAAAGGTAAAGTGAATGACCATTAATTAAAATTATATCCTAAAGGTAAACTTGATGGTAAAAGAGGATATTAATTTAACCAAGTCACCTTAGATCATGACAGGTACATCAAGTTAAATAAGTTAATGAAACGCTACTAAGGAGGCAATGATTGACTTGTTTTAAGTAAGTTAATTATAAATTATTCGTAAGTACATGGCGTAGCTGTAGCTAGTACCAACGAGTATGGCTCGATCCCATGAAGACGATGAGTATTAGTAATTACCACCTATTATCTAGTCTATGAATTTAATTTGACTTTTAATTAAAGAAAATAAATTTTAAGCAATTAAAATAAAATAGGCAGTAATACTAAATAGAGAAACAAGAAATCAGTTAAAAAAATATCGATATCAAGAATTAGTGTTTAGGTTATGAATCCTCCTAAAAACCTTTAAATAGTTGACTTTTTATTATGCAATTATTTTATTAACTATTGGACCGTGAAAATTCCTATGGTATGCTAATAAC
>JAOQMP010095365.1:0-15789 GCA_027563575.1 Erythroxylum pedicellare
AAGTAAAGTCCTTAATTTATATCAACTAATAAAATTTTCATAAAAATATTTTATAAAAATACATAAATTATATAACCACACATTCAAAACTAATTTGGTAACTTTGGTAACTAACAAATTAATTTTAATCATACTATCATACATATAAAATAATATTAATAACAATACATCTATAAGATGATATTTAAATTAAGATTTTTAATTATAGGTCAAAATATCATTAATATGAGTGAAATATAAGAAATCAAAATTTTAAATACAATTCATTCTATTGTCAAATTTTCATAAGAATTAAAAGACGCCCAATAATTTTTAAACACTGTTGGAAATTCAAAAAACACCAGTGATCTTGGGAATCGTGGGTTTTGGGCCCACTTAAAGAAAGACAACGTCGGGGATAAAATCCTTTGTCCCCAAATTTGTGTACCAACCCTGTCACATTGGATTCAAACAATTTATTTGTGTGAGATCCACATAAATAAATGACTTGAATCTAATGAGACAGAGTTAGTACACAAATTTAGGGACAGGGGATTTGCCCCCACAACATCTCCAGAAACAGGACATTGGTTTCACGTTAAAAGCTTAGCAATTAATGCATAAAGATGAAGATCATGTTAGATTGATGGCTGTCAAACGTGCCAAACCACCTCTCCATTTTTCAATCACTAAATATTATTCATTTAGTTATATATATATATATATTATTCATGTGGGACCCCAAGATATGAAAACCCTAATCTTGATATAGCTTTTAAAGCATCGTCACCTTGTGATCTCTCTCGCCTAACGGTATCTTCTTTAATTTCTAATGGATTCTTGGCTTTTAGAAAAAAGACCCATGACAGGAAGGGGGAGGTACACGAATGAGAGGACTGAGAAAGCACTTAACTAAAACAATCATCCGAGACGCTCCCATTAAAAGTTTTAGGGGAAAGATTTTTTTTTTATAACTACTCGAATATATTAAGACAAAGTTGCATCACACATTAAAGTGTCAATCAAAACTAAGACGGCATGTCCCAATTAAATCTATTGGAAAAAGAATTATTCTTTATATAAAATCTTAAAATATTTTTTAAAACATCTTGATTGAAAGAATCATCAAATCAATAATCTAAGGATTATTTTCTATTTAAAATTTATTGCTCTAATACCATATGTAAGTTTTTCAGTTTTTAATAATCAAACATCAAAGACATAAATCATATGTAAATTATTCGTGCCTATTCAGATCTTGAATATATTAATAACCACATAGATGAAACGAATAAATCACTTATCTTAAATAGAATTCATCATAATGTAGAGAGAGATTTTAATAATCACGAACTAGTTTCTCGCTCTTAATCTTTTTTCTATATGATAGCTTGATAGATAAATCAATACACAAATAGCTATGTTCTATATTTGTTTTTGTCTGTACTTAATTAGGTTAGAAAGAGGACTAGCTTATATATACTTCTTTGTTGACATTAAATCTTGTACGTCCGTCAAGTACTAAATTAACGGTTAAGATTTAATATACTATTAAACCAAAAAAACCCTACACCAAGTTTATTATAGGCTTATAGAAAATATGAACCACAAAATAAGGCCATATTTCTTACAATGGAAACATAGCCATAAAAACCTCAGGGGTCGGATTAGCTCATATGTTTATATATATCTTACAGATATAATAGAAAAGAAAAAACAAAGGAAAACATGACTATATGTATTTATTTTATTAAATACATTATTTTATCTTATATATGTTTATTTAATTAACCAATTCATAAGATAAAATCTACGATAATTATACTTCACAAATAAAATTATATTGGGATAATATGTTATAAGATTCTTTTTGCATTTATGTGTTATCCTTAAATCTTTTTTTAGTCATTGCTATTTTAAGACTATATTAATTCAATAGAAATAAAAACAATCGTTATGTTTCTTTTATACGAAAAAATAATTATATCATAAACTAAAATATAAAGATAGTTAAACAAACGTATAAGTATTTGTTAAGGAACAAGTTTATTATACTGACATGATATGAAAACTTTACATTCAAAACTACTTATTTGTCGATATAAATACTTATTATAATAACTATATAATTGATCATCTTATTTGAGATCTTCAAAGTATCTCATGCATAAATTATTGTATTTTAATATTACTTATGACCTATTACAGTCAAGAGTTACTATGTTAGTAGTCATTAGAAATGGCATGAATGATAATTCCATTAGTAGTAACCAATGTTGCAAATACTGTACCGTACTTAGTACCAAATTTAGTTTTATACAGTATTGTATCGGTACAGGTCAATACTAGGTACCGTTTTGAGTAATTTTTAAATTTATGAAATAGTCCTTGAAGTTTTTTAGAAATTGTAAAATGGTTTATTATCATATTGTACAGTTATACTTTATACTTTATAAGTTTACATCAACCACGTTTCCAAAAATTATAGTAATAAATAACAGCCACAATTAATATAAAATAACAATAATTTTTAAATATTTCACATATAAATAATAGCTACAATTAATGTGAAAAAGATAATTATCATCATACAAATATAAAATTAAGAATAATATAAAGTATTTAAAATATTACAATTTCATCATATAATAAACAATAATTACATCAAAAGTTTAAAACATCCAATAAAAAGAATAATAAATATCATTAACTTTCAAATTATTACAATTTACCCCAAGAGTTTGTAATGAGGAACTAACCAAGTAGAAGTGAAACTTATAACAAAAATATTTACAATTATATTATATATATAGAATTTATCATATACATCAAATATAAGTAAAATTAAAAGAAGAGGACAAACAAAAACCTGGAACTCCATTCAATCATCTACATGAGGCTACCTGCTATAACTACACTGACCTCAGTTATCATTTGATACAAAATTCTCATTATTGAGTGGAATCTCATCATCATTATCATTCAAATTCAATGCACCAAATGACATGTCAATACTTTCTCAACCAAGATTATCTTCCAAGTCATTCATGTATATCAAATTCGGTTCCTTAGAAACCCAATCAGCCAAAAGATCAATATTATCAATAGAAATTGGATCTGTTGAACTACTTGTGCTATTAAAACTCCTAGTAAACAATAAAATTTAATTATTAGAAAAATATAAAAAAATTATATTAAAATTAGTAATGATAATAACTTACCTTTTAAATTGTAATGAACAAATACCAAGTCATTCAATCTCTTATGCTCCAATCTATTCCTTGGAATGGAGGAATTCAAATGTGCTCCAGTTCCGTTCATAGCTTGTTACACTCACATATTAATTTAAAATTTAAATTTCAAACCTTTGCAATTCTGGAACACCACTTTTGAATTGATCCCACCAAGAAACTGCGAATTATAAGATAACAAAAGTAGTGTTATAAACAAAATAAAATGATAATTAATTTTTAAAAAACAAGGAAAAAGAAACAGCTAATACCTAGAGAAAGTTTTGCTCTTTGTCGAGTAGCAATTGGAAATCCAAAATTCCCAGAAGGCCTATATTTTAGATTGGCCTTGATTGCTTCCTTTTCTAGTTTTATGGCATTAAAAAATCCATTGTTGGGTTTTCTTCACTAGCAGCCAACCGAAGCACCTTGATCAAAGGTTCACAAACTTATATAATAAATTGACATTGAGATTAAAATTTTCTATAATCCAGCATTAGACCTAGCATGCTGAGATATAACCCAATTATTATGTGTAAACATTTGTCTTAACTCTTTCTTCATCAAAACAAAAAACTGAAGTGATAAGAAATTTGTTGCAAATATTGTCACACAAGGACAACATGAATTCCTACTATTGGTAAATTCCTTTCTCATTAAATTCAAATCCCATTCACAATTATAGATGAACTTGGTCACCTTTTTAGCTTTTTGCTTAGTGTCATCAATAATAGGAAAATAATTAGGATCCATTATATTCTTCAGCATTAGGTCAATGCAATGTGTAGCACTAGGAGTCCAAAAAAATATACCTATTTTGTAACCTTCTTCCTGCTACTTTATAAGTAGAATTATTGTCAGTAATAAACTGAACAATATTTTCTAGCCATACTTCATTCACAACTTTATCAAATATCTCAAAAAAAGTATCAATATTTCTAATAAGGTCAGATGCATCAATAGACTTCATAAACATTGAGCCATTTACAGAATAAACCAAAAAAATTAATAATAGGCTCTTGTCTCATATTTGTCCAACCATCACACATGGTTAAACGCTTAAAAGTAGTCTGATTCACTCTTCTTTCAGCTAAATAACTTTTAATTTCATAAACTGAGCAACTCAAAAGTTTACCTCTTAAGTGATTAATCGAATGAGCTTTGTATCCCGAACCGTAAAAAGCTATTGCAACCACCATAGGCTAATAATAGTAAGACCAGGAATCATTGAATTATGAACTTATATAATACCACCATCTAGCTACTGCCATATCGACATTATGAGCCGTAACTGTTGATTGCATTGCGCTACAAATTGAATGTTGGGCTCTAGGAGTTATTCGTGGTGCAAAAAAACTAGTCGCCTACCTTCTTATTTTCCTAGCATCAAATGCAGGTGTAACATTATCTTTTTGCTGGGCTTGGGATGGAACACTAATACTAGCACTACCACTACCACATTCAACGTTTCCACAATCATCACGAAAACCAGCAAATGGAATTCCACTACCAATTTCAAAATTCAACCTTTCCCTTCGATCTTTCTCATGTTGATATTCTTCAAGTAAAGTTTTCATCTGCCACTTCACATCATGACTTACTTTTTTACAGGGTTCCACATTTCCTTTAACCCCAGCTAAATGCTTCTTTAATCGGGTTATTCCTCCACCTTTCATAAGCTTGTTACAAAATAAGCAAATAATATGGTTCCTCATATCGGGAACCAACGCAGCATGGGCCCAAGCTGGATCAATGTATCTTCCTAAAGTGGTCTGATCAGGAGTAGTTGAACTTCCTTCCATTTATCTGTAAAAATAAATGAATGCATATATTAAAATAAATAACATATAATTTCATTACACGATACACATGCCTATCTTATATAATATAACTCATACATCATACACAATTCACCACAAGTCAAAAACTAACAATTCAATTATTTAACAAACATAACTACACAAAGCATACATAAACAATTTTCATTTCCAACAATCACAAAACATACATAAACAATTTCCATTTCCAACAATTTCAATTCAAAGTTTCAAAGATGAAGATCAAGTTGAAGCGTATGATTTACATAATCACAAAACATACACAAACAATTTCATTTCCAGCAACCAATTATTTCAACCGTCACAAATTCACAATACACAAAATATTGAAATATACATAAATAATTTGCATTTTCAACAATTTATAACAATTTTCTTTTCTTAATTTCAACAATTTTTAACAATTTCATTTCTAACATTTTCCAACAATTTCAATTTAACCATTACAAAACATACATAAACAATTTCTATTTCCAACATTTTCCATTCCCAATAATATTCAACAATTTCATTTCCAACAATTTGAACAATTTCAATTCAAAGTTTCAAAGATCACAAAACATACATAAACAATTTCCGTTTCCAAATTTTCAACAATTTCATTTCTAACAACCAACAATTTCAACCATTACAAATTCACAATTCACAAAATAATGAAATATACATAAACAATTTCTAACAATTTTCATTTCTTAATTTCAACAATTTCCAACAATTTCATTTTTAACATTTTCAAACAATTTCAATTCAACCATTACAAAATATACATAAACAATTTCCATTTCCAACATTTTCCATTTCCAATAATTTTGGATAATTTCATTTCCAACAATTTTGAACACTTTCAATTTAAAGTTTCAAACATCACAAAACATGCATAAACAATTTCTGTTTCCAATTTTTCAACAATTTCCTTTCTAACAACTAACAATTTCATTTCCAACAACCAACAATTTCAACCATCACAAATTCATTTCCAACAACTTCAATTCAAAAATTACAAAACATACATAAACAATTTTCATTTCCAATAATTTCTATCAATTTTTATTCCAATAATTTTCATCACAAAACATACCAATAATTTCTAACAATTTCCACCACAAAACATAAACAAACAACCAAATAAAATGAATTTATTTTTCAAATTTAAGAGCAAAAAATACAACCCAAAAATCATAAATCAATTCAATGTTGGGTCGGGTCGGGTTTGGATCTAGATCTATTTCAAATCTGGTGATTCTAGGGAGACTTCGTGACTATGACTAGTGCAGTTGTGGGTTGGTGGAATTAGGTAGTTGCTGGGGGTGTGGTGGTGGTCACCAGATGGCCGGAGAGGGAGTGGTGGCGATTGCCAACAGTGAAGAAGAGAGAGAGTGAAAGTGTGTGAGAGAAAATAATGAGAGGAGGAAGAAGAAGAAGAGTAGGTCAGGTGGGTGGGTGTTGGGGGGAGGGAGTTTTAAATTAATTTAATTTTTTGTCTAAAAGAGAGAGTGAGAGTGTGAGTTTGTGAGAGAGAAAATGAAGAGACAAAGAAGAAGAGTAGCAGCAAGTAGGGGTAAGAAGAAGGGGTCACCTTCAAACAGTCAAAAGAATCTTTCAATATCTCCACAGAACTATGGACTTTGGACTATGGTATCCAAAAACTAATTCATTTGACATAGTGGGTCATTGTGATACAGATTATGTAGGTGATAAAGTTGATCGAAAAAGCATAAGTGGTCACTATCAATTTCTTGGAAAATGTCTAGTATCTTGGTCCTGCAAGAAGCAAATTGCAATCAACTATAAGAATTTTCTCTCAACTTTTCTCACATTCCTATATTATGTGATCATACGAGTGCTATAAATCTTTCTAAAAATCTTGTGCATCATTTTAGGACTAAGCATATAAAAATCAAACATCATTTTCTTAAAGATCATGTTTTAGAAGAAACCATTATCTTTTACATGTTAATAGTAAGAATCAAGTAGCTAGAATTTTCACTAAGCCACTCTCTGAAGATATATTTTGAGAGTTATGAAAAGAGCTTGGTTTGTGCAGACTCTAATATTATTTATGCATAAATATTCTCTGTTACTTGTCTTTGCATTTCGTTTAGCATACTCTTTCCATTTTATTTCCTTATAAACTCTCTCTTGTTTTGGTAGGCTCCTTTTTAGAAGGCTCCTCTCGATTTAATAGAACAAGATTACAAATGTACTAAAAAGGTAATTTCCTTTATTTTTTGGTTACAACATTTAAAGACGAGCGCAAAATTATGACAAGCGGTGGTAAGGATTTGTCAAAAGATATGTAAATGATCACACTTCCTATATTAGCGTACGATCGTTTATCTTCACACGAGATCAACGCTCAAGAAACACCTAATATACCAGAAACAAACTTCTCTCCTCTACTCACCCTCATTGTTCTTCGAAGTGTCTCTCTTGATTCTCTACATTCCAACTTTCTGGATTCATATCAAATCTTCTAAAACTCATCCATCATTCTTACAATGTCACAAACTAGATCAAAAAGACAAAAGAAAACTCTAACTTCTAATGATAGTCATGCTAAAGAACATATTATTGAACCTCAAGTATCCAAAGTACACTGTGTTATAAACGATGATGATTTAGATGAAGAACCTTCTTGGTTGATTAGACAACCACAAACTAGAGGAAGTCTTGCAAAGGAAGTTGAGAAATTTTTTGAACAAAAAGAAACCATTGATGCTAAAAAGGAAGATGAAGAAGAATCTATAAAAAGAAAAAGGGAAGAAATAAAGAAAGGAAAAGCACCTGTGACTGAAGAAACTATCAAGGACCCTATTAATAGAAATGATTTGTTTCATGAAAAGATGATTCCTAAAGAAAACATAGCAAAGAAAATAAAGATAGCTGCTCAAAAGGAAGGAAGGATGTCAATACCACCAAAAATGTTTCAATTGATAGAAGTTAAAAATTGCTATAAAACACAGCACAAGAAAAGAAAGGTAGTTGTTGGAAGAGTTTTGTCTCCCATGATGTTTGATAACATAGGTATACCTATCTCTCCTTACTTTGTTACAATTTGGTTAGGAAATTTTCCTAAAATTAGATAAGACAATGTGTGATGAGCTAGTCAGGGCATTCTACACACATATGAGAAAGGAAGTAATTGATGGAAAGCTAGCCTTTATTTGATAAGTATGAGAAAGTGAGATTCTAATTTTTGAAGAGATTTTAGGAGATATACTAGACATATCTCTTATAGGGAGAATTGATTTTCTTTGTCATAAATAAGCTTTCGACGATCTGGATTTAGGAGATGTTGTTAAATCCATTTGCCTTAATGCCAGAAATACCCAAGGTGGGAGACCTTGGCCTAGGTAATTTGACTTACTACCATGATGCCTTACATCATTATCAGCTACTTCTTTTTTCCCCAGGAGTAGTTATATTGAAAGGTGCAGTTTGTTAGACACTTTTGTAACGTATAATTTACTGAAATGAAACAAAATGAATCTCCTTATAATGATCATAAGGTTTATGGTGGATAAAGAGAATCATAAGAATACCACTGGTTATCTACTGTATGGGGTGTTACTGTTAAGTTGTCATTTTGTACTTATTTTGTATTTAATTCTCTTTAATGTTTGAAAATTATGATCCAAAATTAATGGAATTGTCTCTTAATTGTTTTTAGGTGATTTTCAACACTTTAGAGATGGAATTCAATCAAAAGATGCAAAAGAAACAAAGAAAATCTGAAAATTCCAGATTAACGTCAAAATTCAGTGACTAAGCGTGGGCACGTGTAAGGATGGAAATTATCTGCAGATCTATTTTCAAAATTCAAATCCAAGATTTTCGTAATCTTTGAAGATCATATTGATATCTTATCAATGGAGATCAGCATCTTGAAGTGGGGATAAGGACTATCTGCTGAAGATCACGAAAGAGAGAAGAGAAGAGCGATCAGAAAAGTATAAATGGAGAAGAAAGTTACTGTTCACGTCAGTTTTTTTTCTTAGAATAGTTTTACAATTTATGCAGATTTTTCATTAGTTTAGATTCATGTTTCTACCTTATTTTTCTAAGTATTTTTGGATTTTTTAGAAAGACCAAGGATGGAGTGTATGTGTTTTGTTATTTATTTGATTTTTACTTTTGTTATAAGTAGCTAATCTTCTTTTCTTGGTTGAGGGGAACCATGTTATCATCTATTATGTGTGAGATGTCTCAATAAAGTTTGTTTTGTCAATAAGCATTAAGTGTCTTTTGAGTTACTTTTCCCAATTGAATTGATTGATTTCTAGGTGCATAACTAGGAATTGATTCGTTTACTAGCTAGATTAATGAAATATGACGTTCAATTTTGTTAATCAAAAGTAGCAATTAGGATTACCTTCTTTATGTTAAAGTGGGGAATTCTAAGAAGATATTGCTCTTGATTAAATGCATGTTATACATGTGTTATCTTGTTTATTGGTTTCTTGGTTCTTAACGCTATTATTCAATTGAACTTACGATCATATCTAGGTTGTTGATTAATAAGAATGCTTAGAATACATTTTTCTAATCATTTACAGTTAAGAAAAAATGTCCCCCAATGAATGTTTATTAATGAATTGAATTTTATATCAAGGATCCATTTTAGTGTGATAATATCGGTGACCCAAACCAAGGTTTTTCTATTAAATTTTCAGATCCAATTACTTTTGTTAATTTCATATTTTTGTTATTTCTACATTCTTAATTTTACGTGAATTGCAATTTTGTTACTTTATTTAGTTTTGAACTCGTAAACTCTTTACCATTAAAATTTCTCATGAAAACGATACCCACTTATCACTACTACATTAATTTGTATTAACGGAGGTTGGTTTCTTTTTGAATTTGGTTGCAGGTGATAGCAGTACCAATTACTCACCAAGATTTTCCACTATTATGGAGTACCTTTTGCAAATCTGAGTTAGTATGTATCGGCTAAGTTTTACCCTTCCATTCCTTACTAGTTCGCATACAAATTACAAAACAATGTCTGGGTGGAAAAGAAATCTAAAAGAGAAGCAAAAATCCTAAGTTCTTCTCCAAATCAATGAGCTAATGTTCCACCTCAAGATGAAAATAATGTAAATCTTCAATAAAAGCTGAAGGATATTCAAGCCAATCAAGAAAAAATGTGAGAACAAATAGATAGCATATAGAATCAATTTCTTGACAAATATATTTTACTCAAAAGAATCATTGAATCTCTTGAATAACTCTATTGTTATTTGCCTTCTGGTTGGCTTACCTATACTAATGATTTTGTTTGATGCAGTATTTACTCTTTTCCTCCATTTCAATTTTTTATTTCACTTTCTCCCTATCTATTTTTTTATAATGACAAAGGGGGAGAGTTTATGTGGATATTTTTTTTGCAAATTTCTGCATATACATATGATTGATTTGTTGATGTTGCCTTGATTATATTTGTGATTGATTAAGCTATTGAACTTGTGAAAATTTGTGATATATAAACGACAGGTTCCTTTCTTAAGAGATAGACTCCCTCTAATTATGTCTAAACACATAAAAGTCTCAGGTATCTTTTTAAAATCATCTATTATCTTTTTAAATATTGAAAAATATATTTGTTATTGCTTATCAACATCAAAAGAGGGTTCTTAGCTGAAGGATTATGATTAGTGATTTTGATGATAACTTTATAATATTTCAAAATTCAAATTGAATTTATTTCCTTGTATAATTCGATAGTCTTATTCTCCAAAGGAAATAAAATTATAAGAAATACGTTTTCTTTCTTACAGGAACCTTCATTATGAACTTACCTTTTTAGAAATGGTTTATCTAAAAGGATCCTACTAATTATGAATGACGTATATTAGCCATATGATTTATGGAAGTCTTTTTGTCAAAGATGGCATCCAAGTTACTCAGATCCAGTTGACTATGGTTTCAAGAAGAAGCAACGGCTAGTTGAAGAAATTGACAATTTAAAGAAGAGCGAATGCAACTGTGAACAACAATGAAACGACACAGAAGCTTGCAAAGTTATATTGTCAAAACTCATAAAAAACATATACATTCTTGAAACTGATATATTTGTAAAAAAAAATTCTCTTGTGTATTAGAAAGTGAAATTCTATTGAGAGAGATTATTGAAGCTCATATAGTGCAAACCTCTTTTTTATTTGAGAGCTTGTAGAGGCTAGTGAAATACTACTAATGTGAAAGGTTGAAGAAACTTGAAAAATATTAACTTGTGAGCTTGCAGAGACTCGTCAAATTACTACTTGATTTTATAGTGAAACACTCAAGTTGAATACTTGAGGATTGGATATAGGGTTGAGTTGTAAGCCAAATTAGTACAATCGACTGTGTCCTTCTTCTCTCTCTCTCTCTCTCTCTCTCTCCTTTTTTTTATATTTCTGCATTACTCTCCTTGTTTTTTATATTTCTACATTATATTGTGTGTGTTCATTTTAGCAAGAGGCTCCTTCACTTTTATAATAGATTCCTTTTGTGTTTCTACCTGTTAATGATTATTGTCATTTTAACAAGACCTTCTTTTTATTGTTTCAACAGGACTCATACTTTAGCAGACTCCTGTCATTTAACAAGCTACTATTGTCTAACAAACTCCTATTCTTTTAATTTTTTAACAGAACCCTGTTTTTATACGAATCAAAAGTAACCTGCAAAAATTTTGTTAAGTCACACACAATTCATCAACCTTCTTGCATATGTTTGCTTTATTAGAAGACAGACATGGAAACATAATTATCAAAACCTCAGAGGTTTAATTAGCCTATATGTTTGTGTATATATATATATATATCTTACAGATATAATAGAAAAGAAAAACAAAGGAAAACATAACTATATGTATTCACTTTATTAAATACATTATTTATCTTATATATGTTTATTTAATTAACCAATTCATAAGATAAATTTATAATAATTATAGTTTACAAATAAAATTATATTGAGATCATAGGTTATGAGATTCCTATTGCATTTATGTGTTATCCTTAACTCTTTTTTAATCATTGTTATTTTAGGATTTAATATAAATAAAGACAAATGTTATACCTCTTTTTAATGAAAAAATAATTGATATCATAAAATAAAATATGGAGATATTTAAAAAAAATTATAGGTATTTAATAGAGAACAAATTTATTAAAGTGACTTGATATGAAAATTTTACATGGAACACTACTTATATATCTATATAAATACTTATTATGATTATTACGTAATTGATCATCTAATTTGAGATCTTCAAAATATTTCATATATGAATTATTGTATTTTCATATTACTTCGGACTTATTATAGTCAAGAGTTACTCTGTTAGTAGTCATTAGATATGACATGAATGATAACTCCATTAGTATTCATTAGATATGCTTTAAAAAAAACACTCAAATGGCACTACCATCCTCTCCAATATGCATGTCAAAGAAAGAAGTTACGCCAATATAATTTTTTAATGAATTAATAGCAAATAGAAATTAATAGTTCCAACTAACACATAAACAGAAATTGCTTAATAAATGATCATTTCTTATTACCCTTTTTAGATCAAATGTTAGAAAAACTAAACGGTAAATCATTTTTTTGCTTTTTAGATGGTTTTTATAGGTTACTACCAAATAGCAGTTGCTCAACAAGATCAAGAAAATACTATGCATTCAACGAATGCACTTCAACTTTGTAATGCCCTAAGTACATTTTAAAGATGTACGATGAGTATATTTTCTGAGCATATTGAGAATTACATTGAAGTATTCAAAGATAACTTCACTGCTTATGGAGATTCATTTGATGATTGATTAAATAATTTATCTATAGTTCTTAAAAGATGCATTAAAAAAATTTAATTTGTTGTTGAATTATGAAAAATGTCATTTAAGGTTGATCGAGGCATTGTTTTAGGATATGTGATTTCATGCAAGGGCATAAAAGTAGATATAGAAAAGGTGAATTTAATTGTGAACTTATCTTACCTTACAAATTTAGGGAAGTTCAACCTTTTCTTGCAAATGCAGGATTTTACAGGAGGTTTATTACAGATTTTTCAAAGATTTTGATACGATTATTAAAGTTACTGCAAAAAGACATTCCATTTGAATTTGAAAAGGACTGTCAAGAAGTTTTTGACAAACTTAAGGCATTATTAATAAATGCACCTATTATTTAGCTAGAAAATTGAGATATACCGTTTAAATGTGATGTTAGAAATTATACAAAGGAGCTCTTTTAGGCTAAAGGATTGGGAAACAAAGTCATGTTATATATTATACTTCAAGAACATTAGATGCTCCACAGTGCAATTATTCTGTAATTGAGAATGAGATTTTAACAATTATTTTTTCTTTTAGATCTTATTTTCTTGTCTCTACAATTATTATGTATTCTAACCATATAACACTAAAGTACCTTTTGGAAAAGGACTCTAAATTGAGGTTCATATGATGGATTTTGCTACTATAAGATTTTAATTTTATAATAGGGATTAAAAAGGAGCAAAAAATTTAGTGGCAGACCATCTGAGTAGGTTGGTAAAGGATGAAGATGTTTGACCTATTTCTAAAACTTTTCCTTATAAGCAATTGTTCCAAATGAAAGATATGGTTCTATAGTACACAGACCTTGTTAATTATTTAGTTATTGTAACTTTATCTAATTACATTAGTAAGTCTAGGAAGGAAAAGATAAGGAATGATGCAAAATATTATGTTTGGGATGAATCATACTTGTGGAAGTTCTGCTCTAACAAATTATTAGACATTGTATGCCAGAGGATGAACATCATTCTATTTTAGCTTTTTGTCATAATTATGTATGTGGTAGTCACTTTGGTCCTAAACGAAATGCTATAAAATTTTTGGATAGTAGTTTGTATTGGGAGACTCTGTTTAAAGATGTTTATGTGTTTTGTAAAAATTGTGACAAATGCCTAAAAACAGGTATATTATCTCATAGAAATAAGAAGCCTTAAACCCCAATTCTTCTAATCGAGATATTTAATATAGGGGGCATTGATTTTATGATCCCTTTTCCTTCATCTCATAGTTTTTCTTTTTTACTTTTAGTTATTGATTATGTTTCAAAATGGGTGGTAGCAAAAGCCACCAAGATTGATGATTATACAATATGTTTAGTTTTTATAAAGTCTAATATTTTCAATGCATTTGGAATTCCACAAGCCATCATTAGTGATCAAGGAAGCCACTTTTGTGACATTCAGTAGCATCTTTGTTTTAAAAAGTGTGGAGTGCATCATCAAGTGACTACCGTATAACGACCACAAATAGATGGACAAGCAAAATTATAGAATAAAGAAGTGAAATCTATTTTGGAAAAAATGATGAATCCAGGAAGAAAGGATTAGAGATTATGCTCATTAGGTATACCATACAACTTACAAAACATTGATAGGAAAGTCTCCTTATCGATTAGTTTTTTGTAAAGCTTGTCATTTACTGGTGGACATTAAATATAAAGCTTATTGGGCAGTGCAATATTGCAACATGGATTTAGAAAAAGCTGGGAAAGCAAGGAAAGTGCAATTAAAAGAGCTAGAGAATCTAAGGTTGGATGCTTACGAGAATTTGAGAATCTACAAAGAGAAAACCAAATTACTCTATGATAATATGACCTTAAGGAAGCAATTTGAGGTAGGAAAGAAAATGTTATTATATAATTCTCAATTAAAGCTTATGCCAGGTAAGTTACATTCTAGATGGCTTGGAACTTTCGTTATCAATAATATATTTCCTCTTAGTGTAGTGCAAATAAAAAGTTTAGATATCAATAAGATTCTTAAGGTGAACGAAAATATATTAAAATCATTTTATGAGGAGATGATGGTTTCAAGTGTAATGGATATTGATGTAGTCTTCCAAAATTCGCAAAAGTTTGAGAAGAAAAGTCTCATCGAGCATAATAGCATTTAATAATTGCGTTTTTTGGGAGACAATTTAGAATATGATAATCTTCTTTAATCCTGTTTTAGTTATATATAGTTGTAATTTGCTTGTTTTTGAGAACTTAGTTTATTGGCTTAAGGGAGAATTGCATCTTTAAATTCTATAATGCTAAAATTTATAAGGTGAGATAATGCCTTATGTAATTCAACTGTTAGTATAACAGGCCCAAATTTTCATAATACTAAAATTCTTAACACGTGATCACGCCTTACATAACTCAGGTTAAGGTAGCAGTCATCCAAAGTTTCAGAATACTAAAACTTATAAGGAGACATCTCAGGTTAAGGTAGCAGTCTTCCAAATTTTCAGAATACTAAAACTTATAAGGAGAGATCTAGCCTTTTATGGTTCAACTTTTTGGAAATTTCGGAGTACTAACATTCATAAAGAAATTTTTACTTTTTAACATAAAAAATGAAAATTTTAATTTTGATAATACAATAATAATAAAGAGAAAAAAAGAATGATGGTATAAATAATATATTTAAAAAACCATACAAAATCCTGTGTTTGGTTCCTGTCCCTGTTAGAGGGGACAGAAGACGAGAAATATAAATCCTGTCTCCGTGTGACGTTTGGTTGTTGTCCCCGAGTTTCTGTCCACCGTCCCCGAATAACAGGGACAAGTTTTTTTGTTCCTCCCAAAAAGGGAGGATATGGGGACAGAGACACGTTGTCTCTGTCCTCTCTTTTGTTGTTGTTGTTGTTGTTGTTATTATTATTATTATTATTATTATTATTATTATTATTATTATTATTATTATTATT
>JAOQMP010095469.1:0-31039 GCA_027563575.1 Erythroxylum pedicellare
TCCTGATCTTGTTTATTTTTTATTATCCTTATACCATATCATGTATGGATTAGCATGATGATTTGGATTTGTTGCTTTCGCTGCAAGTAATGATTTCTTAGAAGTTTTGAAATCTATCGTTTCTCCAAATATAGCATGATTTGTTTTTCCGATCCAACAAGAATCACTATTGATGAGGATTCATATATGTTTATCCATTCATGTATTGTTAGGAAAGTAGTTAGGATAGTAATTTAGGATCCTATCAGCCCCTCCTTTAGAGAAATGAAAAAATTTATGAGAAATAACTTTATTGACCTAAGTATAAACTGGTATTCTAGTTGAGAGTGTTGTTAAATCATCCATCAAATATAAAGGGCTTTGTCTATAACTAAACTAGGTACTCAACCTATTTCCTACTTGAATTCTAATGAATGGATACAACATTCCCTCATTATGAGGATGTGAATTAGGGGCCAAGAGTGCTCTTATTTTTAAGAAATTTGTCACAGGATGGAATTATTTAAGTATAATTCATTCATCCATTTGCTTCATAATGATTATTTGTCATTAAATAGTCTCCAAATCATTTTAACAATACATGTTGTTTGGAGTAACTAAATTAAAACCAAACTAAGTCTGCCTTCTTACTTTCTCTAGTAGAGTTGTTCCCATTAATCTTAGCACATTTAGGATTACTATATTTTCCTAACCATAGAATTTTTTTTTATGCATTTCTCACTATACTTGATGATCCTTTAGGAAGAAGAAGATGAGAACTCAAATTTAATTGGAGATTGATAGAGCGTTATGTTATACCATGCAGTAACCCTTCTCTTTTATTTCTCCAAAATTAGAAGACAATCTTGATATCTCAGTTTTTTAGATGAAATTGGCACTCCCAAATACCTAAAAGGCAAGCAATGCACTTCCAAATCAAAGTTTGTTGTAAGTTTCCAATGTTAGAGATGTATGAGGAGAAATATATGGAGCCATTTGAAGAGTTAATACAAAGACAGATAACTTGCAAAATGTTTGAAAGGAATTATGCAATAAAGAGATGAAGAAATGATCAACATTTTATAGTATTAAGAGGTCATCTAGCACTGTATAGCACTAAGAGGTCATCTAGATGACCTCTTAATACTATACAGTGCTGATCATTTCTCCGTCTCTTTATTGCATAATTCCCTTTAAACAGTTAGAAGCATTTCCTTACATTTACGGTGAAATCTGAAGAGAGGAGCTCTTGAAATATTAATCCTTAAAATTCAGTTAAGAATTTCCATGGAGATGAATAATAGGTAAGGAGATAGTGGATATCCTTACCTAATTCTTATAGAGCCTATAATTGTTTAGAAGAAGCACCATAAATCAAAATGTTGTATAAAAGAATTGAGATATAAGCCTTAATCAATTTAATAAAAGACTTGGGAAAAACAAACCACTCTAAGATTACAGTAATGAAATTCAAAAGTCAATATTTCACAAGCTTTGGAAAAGTCTACTTCAATGGCATTGCTTTCTATAGATCTGTTGGTATTGTAGTCTCTAAGCAATTCTTAAACCAAAAGGATATTATCTGATATGTTTCTACCAAGTATAAAAGCACCTTCAGAATATGTATGAATTTATTCAGAGAATCCTTTAATCTGTTACCAAGAAGCTTGGAGATCACCTTATAAACAATATTATAGCATGAAATGGATATAAAATGATCAAAAAAGCTTGCATTAGCCATTTTTGGAATAAGACAAATATGAGGCGTTGATTTCTCTTACCAATTTTTTAGTACTCAAGAATTCCAGAACTGATTCCATAAAGAGGTTACCAATTATATTCCAATTGGTTTTGAAAAAATAAGCATTAAGCCCATTTGGCCAATCATCCTTTCTGGGATTCAGGCTAAAAAGAATATTCTTAGTCTCCTAATAAGAAGGAGGTTATTGTAGTTTTAGTACTAATTCTTGAGTTAAAGAATTAGGGGAACCAATCAGCCTTTCAAGTTCTTGGAGATTAGAAAATCTAAGAGTTTTAGTCTTCCCAAGTATGTTTTCAAAGTACCTAAAAATCATATTTTCTATTGAGTCTTTATCTATCAGTGTATGATCATTTTCATCTAGCAGATAAGTAATTTTATTGAAGTTTCTCCTTGCTAACATTGAGTTACAAAATAATTTGAAGTTGAAGTCCCCCTCCTTTAGCCAATTAATTCTTACTTTTTGTATCAATATGGAATTATGATCAAGTAGTGCATTATTATATATCTCGAGTTTAATTTAACATTTTTTAAGTCAAGATTGTAAGGATTATGATAGCAAGCTTCTTAAGTTTTTCTTAGCTCATTTTTGGCATGCTGGATGATTGAGACAAAATAGGAATTGATAGCTTTGAGAAATATCTTAAGTTTGGTTCTGAACATCCAAAGCTTCATCATGAATTGATAGGCTTTATGACCAGTAACATTATGATTCCAGACCTCGTAAACCAGATCCATGAAACCATTTTTACATGTTAGGAAATTGACAAATCTAAAAGATTCTTTGAATGAAACAGAAGAGAAACAACCTTTGATTTCCATATAAGAGTGATCTTAATAGAGTGGTGGACTAAAAAGTGAGTAGGATCTAGGAAAATTATTCATCTAGTGTTGATTGACAAAAGTTTTGTCTAATCTTTTTCTAATAAGGTAGCTTCTTAATTGTTTGTTACTCCAAGTGAATAAATTGTCCATTGATCTTAAATTTATCACTTCTAGCTTATTAAACACACTCTTTAGTTTTTTTTTTACCAAGGTTGGTAGAGTTAACTTTATCTTAAAAGGCTTCTGAAGGGTGGAGTATATAATGGAGTTAGCTTCTTTATTCTAAGGGCCATCTTCATCATCCACTCCTATAAGCTCCAAGTAGTTTCCTATTTTAAACAACTTTTTATAGGTTTCCATACTTGCTCACCCATTTGTGGTTTCCAATTGTAAAATAAATGAATTTTAGCATTAACCAACTCATTGATAGAATCCAGCTTCATAATAGGTAATGTATCAATTAATCCATTCTTAGGATTGATTTCCACACAAATTCTTACATAATAAAGTTCCTCTAACCTAGTTGTGGTAGAACAAAAGTTAGAGGTTTTTCCAATAGAGCTAGCAGGATAAGTTAGCCCATCTATAGTCCAGTATTCAAGAGGACTATTATGGAAATTAATCTACAAGGGAAATGTTTCAATGTTTGATCTGTTAAGTTCCATACCTAGAGTTCGTCTTTGAATGAAGAATGGCTATCCTCCCATATGCCATGGTCTAGATTCTTGTACCTTGTTCATGTTGTCACCACATGTCAATTTGCAAAGAAAAGTATCCTCTTCAGTGATCATAATGCGATCCAACCCTTTATTACCTCGTTTGTTTTGAGCTCAAATATTCATGATAGGATATACTGGTCTTTTACTTAAAAAGAAACCGACTAAAGTACAATTCCAATGATTAGCACCCTCTTAAAGAATTCTAAGAGGAGGAGAAACAATGTCATTAACAAGAGCTTTAGTAAATTGTCTTGGTTTCTCTTGAGCTGGAGAAAAAGATACAATATTACTTTAAGATTTCCTTGTACCATTAGCATCCATGTTCTGATGTTTATGGGCTTTCACTATATTTTCATCAAATGATTCTTTGGTGGTAGGGAATTGATTTAACTGCTCCCCTATAAAAGAGGAGCCTCCCTTAGAGGCTTCTATGAAATTACTCGAATTGAAGAAGTGAAAATTAAGTGTATAACATGGGAAATGAAGCAAGGATCGAATGTTAAGAAGAAGCATAGGAAGCTTGTTCAAAATACTGTTTATGTCACTATAGATTAATTATAATTAATCTTTAGTGCAATACCACCTTTATAAGATGCTCACACTACCAACTTGCTCCCCCTCGCATCGTTGTTGATCTTGCACACTATACGTATGCTCATGGATGGTCGCCTCACTGTTGCCCTCACCACTATAGCTCTTTCTGCACTGTCGCTCTCTCTCTCTATCACTCGCTTAACTTTTTGACATTTGGATGAAGTGAGACATTATAATATAATTAGAAAACTATTTATAGTCTAATTAGAAGTAACTTTTTTAATTGGAAAATTAATTTTCTATTGCTTTATTTAATTTTGAAAGTCCATTATTTTTTTGAGATTAGTAACTTAATTAATTAGAGAATTATCCCTTAATAAATTAAAAAAAATAAAGAAAGCTCTTTTTTAATTAATAAATTAAAATATTTTTTAAAATTTAATCAAGAAAATTTCCTTTTCTAATAAATAAAGAAACTTATTATAAATAACTAAACAAACAATTTCTAAATAAATAAAATAATAATTCTCTATCTAAATAAAATAATCAATTTATTTTTTCTCAATCTAATTGAAATAAATAAATTTAATTGAGAAATACTTTATTAATTACTTAAGCAAATAATTTTTTATTTTTAATGAGTCAAGTTGATTATTTTCAATTTAATTGAAATGTATTGATTATAATTCTAACAACTTCTCTAAAATTTTAAATTAGGGAATCAATGAAATTATTAATCTTAATTATATTAAAATATAATTAATCTAATTTTAAAATTAATTCTCAAATTTAAACTCTTTTTAAATTTTAATTAAAATAAAGTTATTCTACTCACTTTAGAATACCTTAATCCAATTGTCAAAGATACTTATTCCAAAGTTAGGATCACTTAATCTAACGTCCAAACCCACCCTTTTTTTCTCCAAACTTTAATCCTAACTCAACCCTCACTCGTTTGGTAAACAACTTATCAATTATTTTTTAACTGATTGACACCTTTTAGTTGTTTGACCATATTAAAAAACTAATGAGTGTGGTTGGTGAATGGCTAATTGGTTGGGCCCAATCACCTGATTCATTAAAAGCTACTCCCTACCAACGTTTGGCCTTCAATTAATACAAAATGTACATTAATGACGATTGTAAACATGCCTGAAACCTCATGTAAGAAGAGCTTTTAAGTTCATGGAAGACAACAACATAGTTATTCACCTATATTCTCAATTTTTTAAATAGCATAGTTGTTCACCTATAACTTTCTACTACTCTTTCTAGTTTTTAATATAATTTCTTTCTCTAAAGAAAATAATTTATTTAAATTAGTTCTGAAAACTTTACTAAAATTTTGGTTACATCTCTCTCTCTCTTTTTAAAAAACTTTAGTCGTAGTTAATTACAAAATTGACTTATTTTTCTATATTATGCTAATCTAAAATTGATCTACCAAAAAATTTAAAGATGTATGCAATATTAGAATTACAAGAAAACACTAGATAATGCTACTTTTGATATATTTTTTACATTTTTTAATTACAAAAATGAATGTTTTTTAATATTCTACAAAATAGTTTATGATATTTTTTTAAAAGTCATACCCTCATAAATCATTTTACACATAAACAGTTAATACTAAATAATTAAATTTACTAAATATCTTTAATAAACAGCTTATGTTATCAGTGGATATAATCTGCTGTTCTAATTAATTGATATAATCTGCTATCAACTAATTATTGATAGAATCAACTAATGCAATTCACTAATTGCTAAACATAGCCCCATCAGTAACCTCCGCTTCCACTCCTCGTACCGCAGCTGCCAGCTTCAACCTCTACCGTTATCCACAACATCTCCAACTAGTAACATGTGAATTCTCTCCCTTCAGACATCTTCTCCTTCTGTGGCCACTATTTTCGTGTCTCCTCCACATGTCTATCACCTTTGTTCTCGTGTCTGATAGCAAAAATCGCAAGCTTCATCTCCATAAGTTACCAAATCACTTGCAATAATGGAGGAATAAAAGATGTCTTCAACATTATGTTTCTCCTCCAACTTGCATTTCCACATTCTTCGACGACCATCACTCAGCTCCTTTCGCATTCACTGCGGGGAAGTTCAACCAAATGCTACAGCCACCATTTTCCCCTTATACTCTAAGCCGCTAACTACATTAGTGACATCCCATGCCATTACGTGAACATACTCCTACAATTAGGAAAAAGACATAATAAGGGCAGAGAGAGGAAGGAGCGACGAGAGCAAGAACTTAGAGAAAGGGGAGTAATTTTTCATTATCCTTCCAAATGGTACTGTTGAAGCAATTCTCATTTACTATTAGGAATATTAGCCGTTAACTTAGCAGTAAATAGAATATTTCCTATAATTGTAAATATCTCCAACTGTAATTACGTTATTTGGTTACCTTTGTAATTGCCTATTAATATGGGCTATCATATATTGGAGAAGGTAAGAGTTTTCATTCCTCCAACATTATCATGGTATCAGAGCTCAATACCTCGCGTTTTTTTCTGCCGCCAAGCATCAGTCTGCTATTCAGCCTGCGATGATACTGACCGACGAAAAGAATGGGGAAAAACCCAAGCCTCAATTGATTCATGATAATTACAATGTTTGGGTAAAGGCAATTGTTAATGTGTGAGAAGCTAGGAATAAATTTGGGTTTATTAATAGAGAATATGCAAAACCTGATGATGGTAAAGGGCATGAAGGCAAGACTTGGAAGGCCAAAAACTCAACAGTTTGTTATTGGTTATTTAATGCTATTGACAGTTCAATTCAACCTACTGTAGCAAGTGACAAAATTGCCTGTGATATGTGGATGGATCTTTAAGAACGATATTCTGTTAGTAATGGCCTAAGAATAAATCCACTAAAATATTAATTGGCTTCTTTAAAGCAACAAGGAATGAATGTGGTTTCCTATTACATGAAATTAAAATCTTTATGGGTTGAACTTCATAGATATGATGATGTAACTTGTGGTTGCACTTGTGTTGTGGTTCTGAAATGGTTGCTAAGTATGAAACTAAACGTACCCATTAGTTTCTTATGGACTTGATGACGCTACATTTTGGAACACTTCGATCTCAGATTTTAAGCCAAGACCCTTTGCCAAATCTTAATAAAGCTTATGCTTTTGTGACTTAAGAAGAGAGACACAAGAATATTATTCGAGTTCGGGACGATAGAAATGAAATACTCAGTTCTGTTGTCCAATTTAGAACAACAGCTAACTGTGACAATTCTTTAACTCACCCCACCCCTGATCATCCTTTATGTACCTACTGTGAAAAACTTGATCGCAACTATGAACATTGTTTTTAGCGTATTGGTTATCCACCAGTTCGTAGTTGAGGACAAGGGAGGGGGTGTGGTTGTGGATGTAGACGTGGTGCATCATCAGGACTTGGATGCAGTTCTTCAATTTTGTCCACCCTAATAGTGACAACGAACATTGCTATAACCCCACATATGGCTAAATCTTCTACTGACAATAGCAAAGCAACAACAACGATCACACTTCTTAGGTTAACAGAAACCCAGTTTGAGCATCTCTTAAGTCTTATTGAGGTGCCCTCTCCTTCTAATAAATTGTCTGGGAAGAATTTCATTTATGCTCAACCTTGGCTTCTTGATAGTAGTGCTTCGCACTATATGACCAGTAATTTGCAACTTTTATATAGTATTGCTGATTTGCTGCCTTTGCCCGTGCACCTTCCTGATGGTGTTCAAACATCAACAATTAAGGAAGGGAGTGTTCTTTTATCTTCTAGGCTCACTGTAAAACATGTTTTATATGTCCCAAACTTAAAATGCAACTTATTTTCTGTTTGGTAGCTTATCCTTGGTACTTGATGTAGTGTTACTTTCACAGACAATTTGTGTATTATTCAGGACCGTATTACGAGGACACCGATTAGTGTGGGTGAGCTATAGAACGAGGGGTATTGTTACAAGCTAGTGACAAAAGTGGCTCTTTCTAATACAAGTTCAACTAATCTCTCAGTTTTGTGGCATCAACGATATAAGCATCCATCCAATCAGCCCCTCCTGTCAATTCTGGTATTAGTAGTCGTAAACAATCAAAGGCAGCTACTAAGTGTTGTGATATTTATTTTCGTGCTAAACAGAAACGTAATACTTTTCCTGTTAGTGATAATAAAGTTGCAAGTATTTTTTATCTAATTCATTGTGACTTATGGGGTCCTTACAGACAGAGTAATTTTGTTGGATCTCATTAGTTTCTTACCATTGTTGACAATTTTTCTCAGGAAGTATGAGTATATTTGTTAATTGAAAAGAGTGAAACAACTATTTTACTTTGTATTTTTTTTATCAAATGGTTAAAACCTAATTTGCAAAGTTTGTTAAAGTCATTCGGTGTGATAATGACATCGAATTTTTATCTGAACCCATGCAATAATTTACTATGACAATGGAATTTTGCTTCAAAATAGTTATGTAGGGACACCCCAATTGAATGGTTAGGTTGAGAGAAAACATCGTCACATTCTTGATGTTGCGAAGGCTCTCCATTTTCAAGCTCATCTTCTACTAGAATTTTGGGCCGATTGTGTGTTGTCTGTAGCTTGCCTCAATAATAAGACTTCTACTCCTTTACTTAATGGTAAAACCCCTTATGAAATGCGTCCAAAATGCCTCCCTCTTATTCTCCTCTTTGGGTTTTTGGATGTTTATACTATGCTCATAACATGTCTCACATAAAAGATAAGTTTGGGTCTCATGGTAGAAAATGTATTTTTCTTTGATACCTTTATGATAAGATGGGTGGAAGGTGTATGACTTAGAAACAAGGAAGGTGTTTGTGTCTCGGGATGTTAAGTTCTAAGAATATGTGTTTCCTTTGGCCCCAAATAACATGTCTGAGGCTTCAAATAATTCTCAACACATGGGCCCACAAATCTTTAAGAATGATTGGTTTTTATCACCTAATGCTATGCATCCATCTGGGTCTTCTCCAGCAATGCATGTGGAATTGAATTCCACTAACCCCACTAGCATACCTTGCTCCCCTACTTCTCCATCTACTTCATAGTAACCAAATTCACCTACCAAAGTTGATGCAATGCCTCTTGATATAAGGGAAAGTGATGACTTTTTAGTAATTGAGCCTCGACCTAACAGGGGTAATATCATCGACAGGGGGAGTAAAGAAACATCTAAGCTAGAGTCTTTTGGGTGTGATCATCGAGAGCACCTTTACCTACTAATCTTAAGGATTTTATTTGTCACTTGGCTCAGCTTCTCACACTTATTCCCACTTCATCTCACCCATCGATTATCTTAGGTACGCGGTATCATATTACTAATTTTATAACTTGTGATAAATTTAATGTTGCCCATCAAAACTTTCTTGCTGCTATATTTGTGGGGGTTGAGCCTAAATTTTTTAAGAGGCTATAAAAAAAACCTATTGGCAAGACGCTATGAGGAAGGAGATTGATGCACTCGAGCAAAATTACACCTAGGATATAACTGATCTTCCCCCAGGAAAGAAACCCATTGGCTACAAATGTTACAAAATTAAATACAAATTTGATGGGTCCATTGAACGTCATAAGGCTTGACTAGTTATAATTGGAAATCATCAAATGAAGGGTATTGAATACAACGAGACATTTGCTTCGGTTGCTAAGCTGGTTAGTGTTGGTGCTTTTCTTGCAGTCGCTGTTGCTAAACATTGGGAAATCACCAAATGGATGTTATCAACACTTTTCTTCATGATGACCTTCATGAGGAAGTATATATGAGACTTCCACCTAGTTTTTCTTTTTCTCAACCTGGAAAGGTCTATCGGATTCGCAAATCTTTGTATGTGTTACGTCAATTACTACATAATTGGTTCACAAAACTTGCTTCCGCTTTGTAACATTATGGCTTTGTTCGGTACCATATTGATCACACCCTATTCACCTACTGGAAGGGTGATGTTTCCTTATCTGTTCTGGTGTACGTCGACAACTTTCTCTTAGCTAGTAATAATTCTATTTCTTGCTCTAATTTTAAAACATACTTAGATTCTTGCTTTCAAATTAAAGATCTTGGTTCTCTCAAATATTTTATGTTATTGAGTTTCCTCGCTCTCTAGAAGGCTTGTTTATGTGTTAACATAAATACACATTAGATATTTTGAAAAAGACAAGATTATTTGTTGCTAAACTAGTCGACACTCCCATACCGCAAATCCATGGCTTAGCTCTTGCTTTTGGAACTTTATTTTCTAATCTGATTCGCTATTAATGCACAATTGGACGTTTGATCTATTTGACTATTACACTACTCGATATTGCATACTCTATTCACATTTTATCACAATTCATACGCGCTCCTCGCCAAAAGCATTATGAGGCAGCTACTCATGTTCTTCGTTATCTTAAAAATCATCCTAAATAAGGTATTTTTCTCCAAGTTGATAGTGATCTCCAGTTATATGGTTATTGTGATTCTGATTGGGCTATATGCCCACTTACGTGACTATCTATAACTAGATATTTTATTATGCTGGGGTCCTCTCTTATTTCATGGAAGACTAAGAAAAAAGTCACTATGTATCATTCCTTGGCCAAAGTTGAATATCATTCTATGGATTTTATGTACATTGAACTTAAGTAACTAAAGGCCTTTTTGACCAGTCTTGGTGTGTTTCATCGTCAACTGATGCGTTTGTTTTGTGAAAATTAGGTTGCTCTTCATATCGCAACTAACCCCGTCTTCCATGAACTCATCAAACATATTGACATTGATTGCCACTATGTTAAAGAACAGTTTTAAGTAGGTCATATTCTTACTGCTCATCTTTGAACCAAGTTTTAACTTGTGGACGTTTTCACTAAAGCATTGGGCCAAACGTAATTTCAGTTTCTCTTGCATAAGTTAGGCATACATGATCCTCATGCACCAACTTAAGGGAGAGTATTGGGAATATTACTTGTTAACTTAGCTATAAATAGAATATTTCCTATAATTGTAAACACCTCCTGTTGTAATTATGTGATTTAGTTTCCTCTATAATTGCCTATTAATATAGGCTATCATATTGGAGAAGGTAAGAGGTTTCATTCCTCCAAAATTATCATTTACCAACAATAATAACATAACTAACAATAATAGGAATATGTAATATTTTGCTATAATTAATACACCACATAGTCAATAGTCCAAATGGCCTCTAGGCATGTCTTCTTCCAATGGATCAATTTCAGACAAGTTCACATCATTACTATACTCTTCCAACACGACCTTGTCCTTAAGGTTGAAGGAGGGATAATGGTTGTAAATGTCTTTTTTCCATTCCCAGTTGCCTTTGGGCTAGGAAATTTTTTCATTTAATAAGCATTTGTTGAAGTGTGTGACCTTAGTATTAAACTTGTCAATGTCGTAGTACAACCTTTGGCTCCAATACTGGCTGACCATCAGCATTGGTAGATGGAAGGGGTTTGATTATTGGTGGTAGTTGTCTTCTATATTCCTTTAGCAACGAGACGTGGAATACTGGATCAATGTGAGACCATGGAGGTAATTACAATCCGTATGTGACAACACCTATTTTGCACTCCATTTAGAAGGGACCAAAGAATTTCTTTACTGTTTTAGAGTGGGGTCTATTGGCCACCAAAGTTTGATGATGAAGGGAAACCTAGCTTCTAATAGAAAATTCTCACTCAACTTGAGCACGATTAGTTTAAACTTTCATGCAATTTTAAGCAAACATCAAATTAGTTTTCATCTTGGCTAGGATTGCGTGACGCTCTACTAAGCATTCACCTAGTTGTGTCACATTAATAATCCCAGTAAACAAGCAATTATAGTAGTAGGTAAGCTATAAACTGCTTCAAAGGGTGTTATTACAATGGAGGAGTGGACAGAAGTATTATAGGACCATTCCGCCTAATGTAGGATCTTGAACCATGTCCATGGATGTTCCCTAACAAAGCAACGAAGATAGGTTTCTAAGCATCTGCTTAATACTTTTTTTCTGGCCATTAGTTTGTAAATGATATGCATTACTTAACTTAAGTTGGGTAACTTGAAGTTTGAATAATTCTCACTAAAAGAGACTGATAAATAAGGCATCACAATCACTAACAATGGACAGTAACAACCTATGATTCAGCAAGTTGAAGGACTATGATACCCATTCCTAACGCAGCAAATTGTAATAACCCAAATAACTAATTTCCCATAAGAGGGAGGGAGATTAATGATGAATTCCATCAATATATCCTGCAAAATATGGGAATTTGGTAAGGGTTGCAAAAGACCACCATGTTTGAAAGGGAGGTACTTAACTTCCTAGCCCATGTGATATGAGGATACAAAGAAGACACAGCTTTTTGCATTCCTCGCTTATAAAAAATATTAGCTAACCTAGCCAAGGTCTTTGTAACACCTTCTTGGCCACCTATGACAGTACAATGATACTCTTAGAGTATGCGTGACTAAAAACGATGACCTTCAGGAATGACCACACACTTATGATACATAATCAACCCATTAAGCAAAGAGAAGTATGGATAATCAACTCGGTTTAAACTAACCTTACTAAAAAATTCTTTATTGTGATCATCATTGCGGTCATAGTGGGTTTATCAAGAAAAGTCAAAAATGGGGCTAGGGATAGACAGATAGGTATAGACAGATAGGTTCCCTTCTTGAAAAAGCTTCGAGATAGAGCATCTATAACCTTATTTTGGGGACCCAGTTTATGCTGAATTGTAAATTGAAATCTCAATAATTTTACTAATCATTTCTGCTGCTCTGGGGTTTGGATGGTTTACTCTATGAGTCCCCTTAAACTCTTCTGATCAGTATAGATGATGAATGGTCACCCCCATACATATTGTCGCCATTTTTTCATAGCTTTGATGATGGCATACATTTCCCTAACATAAGTGGAGGCATGATGCATATGAGGATTAAAATTTTCTAAAGTAAGCTATAGGATGTCCTGATTGGGTGAGGATTGCTTCGATTGCTATATTGGAAGCAACAGTTTTAATAAAAAAGGTTTTGTGAAGTCTGGAAGAGCTATTATGAGAGTTAAAAGTTATGGCAGTTTTAAGAGTAGTGAAAGCGTCCTCTTCTGCTTTGGACCACTGGAAGGATCCACTTTTAATAGATCGATTAAAGGAGTAGCTATAGCATCACATTTGCATTCAAACTTCTAATGATAATCTGTTATCCCGAGAATCCCCGCAAGGCTTTGAGTGATAACTGATGAGGGCATGATAAAATAGCATCAATTTTGTTTTTGTCTACTTGGACACCATCCCCACTTATCACATGGCCTAGTTGATCGATAAAACACTATGCAAATGAACAATTAGGCAATTTAGCAATGAACTTGTGTTTGTCCAGCAGATGTAGCACTTACTGTACATGGAAAATAAGCTTGTCCAAGGAAGGGCTATAAAAGAGGATATTATTAAAAAAAACTAGGACAAAGCCACAAAGAAAGTGTCTAAAAATATCATTCATTGTGCCTTAGAATGTAGAGAGTACATTGGAGATTCCAAATGGCGTAGTTCATAATTTATAAGGACCAACAATGGTGTGAAATGCAGTACTTGGAATGTCTTCCTTGACTATCCGAATTTGATGGTAACTAGTATGGGATTAATTTTAAAAAGACAGAATCTCATGAAGTTCCTCTAAAAGCTTGTCTACCATCAAAATCTAAAACCTATCCTCTATAACTACAACATTAAGATCACGGTAGTCAACACCAAAGTGTTAGGTGCTTTCTTATGGATCAATAACACTAGTAAAGAAAATGGATTTTTACTAGGTTGGATAATACCCTCTTTGAGCATGTTAGTGATTAAAAGCTCTATATCCTTTTCCAGAGAGTGTGGGTTCCAGTAGGGCTTGATGTTAATTAAAGGGAACTAGGAAAAAAATGGATAAGATGATCATTCCCACAGGGAGAGGGCAGTGATGTTGGGCTTCAAATAGGTGTTGGTATTGTTGTAAAAGGGTACGGATCATAGGTGGGAGAGTTTGTAGCTAAACAACAGAGTTCTTAGAGGTAAAATAGGAACTAGGGACAGTAATTGATTCGCTGCTATTCCATCCACATGGGCTAATTGTCAAACCTGAGAAAAAGATAGTGAGGTAGGTTACGTTTGATGTTGGTCTAATAATGTAATAAGTGACCCACTGTGCTTAAAAGTGAGAGAAAGGTCTTTGATATCAACTAAGATTAGACCCAATTGTGCTAATCACTGGATTCTAAAAATAATATCCACACCCCAAAACATCCAAAACATATATATCCATAATGGAACCATGGCCCCGTCGATCCTTCTGCAGCCTATAAATTTTGCCAGTATAATGTAACAATTCATCGTTAATAACTTGCACCTTGAAAGGGGTGCCAGTTTAATGCATAAATTCAAGTATCGAGTGATTCATGGTTGAATAAGATTGCGAGAACTGCCAGAGTCAATAAAGACTGAGAATTAATGGCTTGCAATGTCACCAAGTAATTTTGAAATGGAAATTGAAGATTCACTATAAAGAGCGTATAGAGAAACTTGGAAGTCGTTTTGGGTCAGCCTTTTCAAAGATTTGTGGCGAGGGAGGAAAGGGTAGAGTGACCAAGTCTATTGACAATGATTGGAAGTCCTCTGATGATGTTTCCTCTGCTGTAGGAGTGTCATCATCCACTTGGAGGAAAAAAGGAATCGTGCGATACTTATGACCAAGTTTATTCTAATCGTCACAATTAAAACAAAGTCCGTTTGCTCGTCGAGCATACATTTTGGCTGGGGTAAGGCCTTTAATCATTAGGGAAGATGCAAAAGTTTGTTGCTTAGGTGGGGAAGGAAATATATATGGTGGAGGCAGCCATCAGATTTTAGTCAAGCAACTATCAAGCGCTTAGTGTCAATAAGTTTAGCTAGAGCTAAAGTATAGGTGAGTAGGTCAAACGGGAATAAGCGCATGCTAAATCTCCAAGGAGAGTCCCAAAATAAAACAATTGAGGAGATAGTTCTCATATAGCCCAGATGCTTTGTTTGAGAGATTTTCAAAGTCCATTTTGTATTATGCGACAGACCCAGTTTTTTGAAGCTTGAACAGGACTGCCTAAGGGTTATAGTAAATAGAGGGACCGAATCATAATTCAAAAGCATGGGTGAATGATTCCTAATAGGGTTATAGTAAATAGAGGGACCGAATCATAATTCAAAAGCATGGGTGAATGATTCCTAATAGGATAGCTAGTATCAAGAAAGGGCTTGGCCAATCATAATCAATGTTTCCATAGAGACAGGCTAGTTAGAGGGAATATTATAGAAGGCAAAGTATTGTTCCGCTTGGAATAGCTAAGCCAGAGAGTTAGTGCCATCAAAGGGTGAAAGATGAAACTTGAGAGTCTTTGGTCGAAAGGATGGTGGAGGAGGTGGTAGATTGAGTTGGGCCAAAGAAGAGGTGGTAGGGGCTATCAAAGGCATTAACAAGAGAGGGTTAAGGGTGCTATAGTGGTGGTGGTTTCTAACAAGCCATTTTAGATTGGAGATCTTTAATGGGAGTTTGGTGATTAGAGATGAAGATGTCAAGTTTGGTAGCAATGGTACCTTGGGAGTTTCAAAGATCATGAAATTAGGCTGAAACCAACTCAGAGAGACTGACTATGGTGTCTACCAAAGAATAATCATGTTTAGGAGGCATACAGGATTCATTGAAAGCACTAATTTTACATGCTTTAAGAAAAACAGAGAAGAAAAAAGAGATGAATGAAAGGATTTAGAAGAAAAAGAGTAAAATTTTTTTAAATTTTTAACTAATTATGAGCTCATGCAAACCGTATTGTCAAATGTCAACACAATTCTCATATACCAACAACAATAGTAGAACTAACAAAAATAGTAATATTTAAAATAGTAATATTCTATTATAACTAGTGTATCTAGAACGTTCAGCCTATCACATAATTACCGGTCCAAATGGGCCTTTTTCTTCGTCATTCGGGCATGTCTTCTTCTACTGGGCCAATTGCAGGCAAAGTCTAACAACTCAAGGTATAGCCCTTTACCGCTAGCAGCCACAATCATAACAAAAGTAGGTTATCATAAACTAGACAAAAAAATCTAATGGCCTAAGGTCTTTAACTTTTGCTCATAGAGTTCTTGCTTTTTATGAATAACAACAAAGAGGGGATTTGTTTACTAAGACCCTGACAAGGCTAGGTCTAAGTTTCCAAAAATTGTATTAATTCAATGGTCACAAGTTTCCAAAACCTAGATGCTTTGTCATTTAATCAAGTTAAAGAAACTTCAATCTTAGGGGATATGTTATTGATTTTTTAGAAAGCCAAAAGTTAAAGGGATGTAGAGTTAAGCTTTCCAAAAACCATAGGAACTAAGGAGACAATATTCTAAAATTTTTAGATTTAATAATTTAAGATTTTTTTAGCGCTCAATATAAACTTTTCATATTGTTATTCAAATCTAATTTTATTTTAGGATTAAGGATAAGATCTAATTTGATTTTAAGACTCAAAGTGCAGAAATTTTGTAATTTCAATTCCAAAATTTATATCAATAATAACAAAACATTCTTAATCAAGTCATAGAATTAAAGTTAGCTTTGATGACAATGATAGGAAATTGTAGTGGGATCTAATCCCACACAGATTATAACAAATATGTAATTTTTTGTTTAATTTTTTGAATATTAATATCACTTAAATTCTCTAGTATGATTAATACATAAAACATAATAAAGCTTGGATTATAATTCTTACCTTATTATGAAGCTTGAACCTTTTTATCATTGTTCTCAAACTATTTATGTGATTGGCTCATCGCAATTACTGTAGTTGTATGTGTCAAACCTCTAATAATATCCGCATCACATATTGAGAGAACTCTTTAAATAGTATAGAGAGGATCAAGAAAGAAGTATTAGTTTCTTTAGAGTCTAAGCCTACTTTTAATAGTGTTTGGATCTTTTAGTAATTTAATTGAAATGTAATTCTTATTTTAATTAAACTTTGATTATAATTATACTTAATTCTAATTAAATTCCAATTAGGCTCAAATAAGGTTCAATATCTTATATTAGTCTCTATTCATTAAATAACTCATATTGAATCCTAAAGCTTTTAAAACTTTACAATCAAATCCAAGTTGATTAAAATGCTTTTTTCTCTCTTCAATTCTTTCTTTGTGAATGACTCATTAGGTTCATAAATATATTGGTAAAGGATATAAATTATAACCCTAAACTATGTTAGGATTAGATAAAGTAGACTAATTTAATTCGCTTTTAATTCTCTAATTAGATCATTTATATTCATAAATTAAGAATAACATCTAATAATGCTTCATGACTACTCAATTATTTAAAAATGTCAAAATGACTTCAATTAACCTTTCCATGCTTAGTTTATGAGTAATTCAATCTTTTTATCATGCAGTGTGCCGATTAAATAAAGAACATGAAATTAATGTCTACTCTTTTTTAGTCCAATCATATTAGTTCTCCACAATTAGTAATTAATTCTATTAATGATATTTGAAAATTCTTCTCAATTCCACCGTAGCCAAAGATTTCTTGAACCAATATTAATCATGATAGGCCCCTTTCCTGATGACTATGTGACCTGCTCAGCACCCTACGAAAACCCTCCAATCGATATCCAATTCAATTGGAAATTTTCCCTAGAGCTAAGCCTTTTCCCTTTTTTAAAAAATATTTTAAAATTAATATAAAGAAAACAAGGAATAAGCAGTGGAAGTTTCTAAAAGTAATCTTCATTAAAATTTCGACAGCATAATAGCTGTTATTTAATAAAACCAAAAATTTTAAGTTCCTAGAAAGTAATTCAAAATACTTCTACCCACTTAACCAAATCACCACTACTACTTTTAAACTTCAAGTCCGTTCAAAAACAATCTCAAAGGTTCAAACACATTCATGCCTTTTAGTTAAAGAGAAGAACATTTATAAATAACTATATTTTCACAAAACCAAGATCAAGACATATTTACGAAGATGATGAACTATACATAGTAAAACATTCACAATCTATCTTTACACAAAAGTTGTTCAAAACATGTTCATGATTATGCAATACATGTAAAACAAATGCACAAGCAAATTACCTATTTAGCCGCATGTGACAAAGGTAGCTACTCAAATGGTGGAGTCCCGACTATTGAAATCCCTGGATGTGCACTTGGGAGGTTAAAATTTAAAAAAACAATAGAAAATAAAGAGTGAGCTAAACTAGCTCAGTGAATGTTATGGTTTCCATTCAAAACATTTATACAAACATTAACCTTTATAGAGAACAAAGATAATTTCCTTTTCTTTTCAAGTAATAATCAATGTTCTGACATAACAAATTTATATAATCAATGCACATATAAAACACAATCAATTTCCTCTTTTCTTGTAAGGTAAACAGAGATGGCAATCAATAATTTCATGAACTTTCTTTTTTAAAATTTTCTTTGCCATTTGGTATTGTTAGGTATAAGGCCACCGGACTAGTTCTGCACCACTTACCCTTGCCTAGCTAACCTCTAGTAATGGAGCTAGTTCTGCATCGTTTACCCTCACTAGGTTAACCACTATATACCGATTGTTATGGAGTGGTTTTGCATCTCTTACCCATAATGATGCTAACACTACATATAAATCAGTAGTTATGGAGCTGGTTTTGCATCGCTTACCCGTAACAGTGCTAGCATAATATATACTCCATACGTGTAGAGGGTAACTCATAAGATATACTGACAGACACGACACCACCCACCGTTAGTGACAGATTCCTCCTGGACCCTGCCATGCACATTAAGACGTACTTTGATCGATATAATCATATGTTTAAGGAGACCTAACAACACCACATACTAAACAACAATTAATACATAGATGCACCACATTTCTATGCCAATTCAGTTTATGTTCAGATTCCATTGTTGTGCCAATTCAGTGCATATGCAATTTCAATTTGATGCCATCTCAAAGAATATATATAAATCTCATAAAAATTAGCTTTCAAATTCAAGTAGCAACACCAATGAACTTATTCCCAAAAATACTTTTCATGATAAAACAGAAACAATTTTTCTTTCATAAAATTAGTTTAAAGATACACTCACAGTTTTGTTGTTTATCACCAAGTATGCTCACGTGTTGAGTGTCTCTTCTTAACCTACACAATTTACAAGTCGTTTAATCATTTATTTCCACTATAGGAAATCACTTCCTTTCTTTTTGGTTCTCACGAATCCTCCTTTCAAATGAACCAAATTTTGTCTTCTTTTGCCTTTTTATACTATTTTGATGCTTTAAATATGTCATTTTCTTATTAAACATCTTAAATGACTCATCATCATCTAATTTAATGTTTCTTAAACCATATGTAGTCTTTAATTTGTAAATAAATGTGAGTCAATTTAAATTTATTAATTAACTCCATTTATGTAGAAAGACCAATTCACCCTTTCATAGATTACTATACCTATAAACTAGAATAAATCCTGAAAATATTTCATAGTCGTCTCACCACCGAATTGACCATGGGATACTTTAATTAGGATCAATATTTAGTAATTAGGTGCCTCAAAAATTTTAAAAGGGTTTAAAATCATTAATACCCATTATTTTCCAAAAAGGGCATTTTTGTCCTAAACTTACGAAATTCTTGAAATTCATCATATTGGACTTATTTTCGATCCATTTCAATTTCATTTGACTTTAATAACTATTCTGGGTATTTTCAAAAAAAATTCAGGGTTGGATCGTCAAAATCCTTATTCAAGTGGAAATACTATTTACCCAAGTTCACTATTCATCCAAAAATACTATTCACCTAGAATAAAATCTATAAATCGATAGAAGGGAAAGTTCGGGATTTTACAATCACCCCTCCTTATAAAAATTTCATCCTCAAAATTTAAATGAATGTTCCTTCTTGAAATAACTGAGGGTATAATGTATGCATTTGTCGTTCAGGCTCTCATGTAGCTTCCTCTATTGATTGATTCCTCTATAGTACCTTAACCAGTAGAATGGTCTTGTAATGTAGAACTTTTTCTCTACAGTTGAGGACCTGTACTAGTTCTTCCTCAAAAGTCAAATCTTCTTTTAGGTTCACTTGTTGTTCTGTGATTACGTGAGCTGGATTAACTAGATATTTGCGAATCATAGACACATGGAAGACATTGTGAATCCTTGAAAGTTCGTTTATTAACCTCAATCTATATGCCACTAGTCCAATCCTTTCCATAACTTCATATGGTCCTGTGTATCGCAGACTTAGTTTAGTGCATTTCCCAAATCTCAATATACCTTTCCAAGGGAAAATCTAAAGAAACACCTTATCTCCAATTTCAAATACAAGATCTCTATGAGGATTATCCACATAGCTTTGCTGTCAATCCTAGGCCATCTTTAATCTATCCCAAATAATCTAGACTTTGTTTGTTGTCACCTGTACAAGTTCGAGACCTATCGGTTTTCTTTCTCTTACCTCATCCCAACATATTGGAGTTATGTACTTTCTTCCATAAAGCACCTTATAAGAGACCATGCCAATGCTAGCTTGATAATTGTTATTGTAGGTAAATTCTGTCAGTGGTAGGTGCATGTCCTAACTCCCCTTGAATTCAATGACATAGGATCTAAGCATATCCTCAAGTGTCTAAATAGTTCTCTTTGACCGACCATTCGTCTGAATAGTACCCAAGGCTTTTTGCAAGTTGGGGTAGAATTTAGATGTGAATCTAAGGTTGCGATATGAAACAATAGAGATTAGTACACCATGGAGCCTCACTATCTCATCCATATAAAGTTGAGCTAGTTTATTCAAGGGGTAATCATTTCTGATCGGAAGGAAATGTGCAGACTTTGTAAACTTATCCACGATCACCCATATAGTATCATGCCCCCTTTGGCTCCGTAGAAGCCCTACTATGAAGTCCATAGTAATCTTTTCCCACTTCCATTATAGGACTGGGAGGGGTTGCATCATTCCTACAAGTTTATGATGTTTTGTTTTAGCCTATTGACAGGTTAGACATTTAGCAACAAATTTTGCTATTTCTTTCTTTATTCCTCTCCACCAATAATGTTCCTTGAGGGTGTGGTGCATTTTTTTTGTAACATCCCATTTTCTCCATGTTAAAGGTTAGAACCCTAAAATACTAAATATGAGAGATAATATTGAGAAACTAGGAAGTGCATTTCATGCTCATGCATCATTTAGCATACATACACATAAATTTGATAATTGCACACATTATAATGACTGTTTATGCACTCATTTGACTTATTCCGTGTATAAATGATTTTTAAATGATTATGATGTAAATAATGAATATTTTGTTTTGAAAATTGATTTGTAGGGTATAATTATTAATTTGGAATTTTTGGTGAAATTTTGGAAAAAAAAATCTAAAATTATGAGTATTTTTGGACTAGGAAAAATGTCGAGTGGCAAGACAATTGATTTATGGTAGTTAAAATGATTGGCAAATGGTATTAGGATTTGTTAAGAATGTGACATTAAAAATTGGGTGATAACTGGATTAGAAATTGGGTGACAAATGGATTAGAGATTAATGGTATAGAGTACCATTATTAAAAGATGTCATTTTGATTTTTAAGTGGTAAGTGTCATGACATCCATAAAGCAATTTTTACCTTACTTTTAACCTACCCATGACATTTTCCTCTTCAAAAACCATCTTTGTTCTTTGTCTTTCACATTGCCATATGCTCTCTTTTTCTTCATTTTCATTTTCATTTTCTTCACTCATGATCTTCTCATCCTTACCCTCATCACGTTGAGTTCTTGCTTTCCTTCACTTTGTTTCTTCAAGATCTTTGCTTTCTCTTCATCTTGTTATTAAAAACCTAGAAGAGTAAATGATCATATGAGCTATGGAAAGCTATTCACGTGATTTTGAAGAGTTTGGAGTTTGATCAAGTAGGTTATACTTTGATATTCATTGGTAGTTGCAAATGAATTAAATATGATGAATGATTTGAGATTTGATAACCATGATCTTAGAGCTTCATAAATGCTTTAACGTAGGTGTAAACATAAAGAGATTTATGTTCTAAATTTTAGTGTGTTAATGTTATTTATGAGTTGTTTAATAGAAGCATTTATTATGATTATTTAGTGAGGGATTGATTGTGATAATGGTGTTTGAAGTATGTTGGACGTTGATGAACAAATGGATACATCATGTTTTGTTTTTGTGTAAATAATAAATAATAGTTTATGAGTTGTAGTATGGATGATTTTGTGTTCAAAATAAGGTGAGAAAGAAGAGGAAATGATGTAAAGTTGATGAACTATGCACAAGACGATTTGAATGCAACATTTAGGAGTTCAAAATCTGAAAAAATGAAAGAAGAATTGCTAGAATATATTAGCTGTAGTGTTTTCACAGAACATGCATCAGTGTTTTGGCCAGATCTTGATCTGTACAAGTCTAAATGGGATGGTTTTAATTTTAGATTAAAATAGAGGTGGATGGCTATAATTTTCATGCAGGAATTGAATTTGAATTCTATCTCTAAGGGATTATAAATTTAGCTTAAAGTTGAGTATAGTGTGTTGTCGTGGTGTGAGAACAATTTGTAGCGTACTAGGTATAACTTGCAAAATATTGAAACAAACTACATGACATTGATGTTCTTAGAAACTTAATACATATAGGAACATCTTCAAGATCATGAACAAGGGGTAGCTGCACAATCATGCATAAGCACGATCGTGACAGAGTAGGATCATTTGGTGGTTACACGATCATGCACTGCTATCTTCTTACCCTACCTTGGTGTTTTTAGTCTTAATTAAGGTTTGAAATGAACCTAGATGGCTGCTTAAGTAAGTGAGTAAGTGATTGATAAGTTTAGGTTGTTGATTGACATTAGAATTGAAGAATGGATTAACTTGATATGAATGTACCTCAATTTGGAAGTTATAAGTTGTTAATGATGTAAAAGTGTTCTTATGAATGAAATGAATTAGGTATGAATGAAGGAATGAGAATTGAGAAATTGTGTGGACGTATAATGCTAGGAAAGAATTTGTAAATGTATGATTGATGAATAGATGATTGATAAACTAAGGGTAATCAAGTTTCACAAGATATGATATATGGATGATTATAAGATGTGAAATAAGAAAATATACCTGAGATTTTCATTGAGCATGCATTATACATATCATATATACATATGTATATGATTGAGTATTCATGAAAAATGTGCAAATTAGTAATGTGTAAATATGTATGTATTGCATGATATAAAAGAACAATTAAAGCGACAACATCCAAACATTGCCGGAACTTCGAGGCAATAGCTATCTGAAGCATACTGTGAGTCAACCTAGATGTGTAAACTCAATTATATGTGTGTTTTTGGTTGATTTATATGTGTAATGAGTAACCTAGATGCTCTCACTAAGATTATCTATCTTTGCTTAAATGTCAATTATTGAATTATTATTGATGTGAATGTGTTAATTTCGGACTTTGATGGTCTGAGGCATTTGATGCATCATAATCACATTAGAAGTACTCATTGTATGTTAATCTGGCATAAATAAGTATACTTAACATAATTGTTGAATGTCGGACTTAGGTCTGATGGAAATGTGAAAGTAAATTTGTAAATGAATAAATATGACTAATTGAATATATAAGATTTGATGCGTTTCATACATGATATGCATGATCAGATAAAGATAGCTGTGACCAGAGTAGCCAATGAAAAAGAGCTTAAAGCTCAAAATGTGGTAAGAGCCTCAGTCTCACTATGTAAAATGAGTCCGGTATCCATAATGGATATGGGAAAATTATCAATGAGCCCGGTATCTCCAATGGAGACGGGATAGTTAAAAAGACACTCGGTCACAACAAAGTAACAATGGAAGTGTGTCATATGTGCATATGTAAACTGATATGTGTTATATGAATGTTTGAAATGAAATAATTGAACTGTTTTGATTATGAAGATGTGAAATGATATGCATAATATGATTCACTGAAATGAAAAATTGAATGTGAATTATGAATTGTTCTGTAATTGATATAAGTGGCACATAGGTGATGGTTCACTAACTAAGTTCGTAAAACTCACCAAAATTGTATTGTTGTTTTCAGGTTCATAAATGGCCTAGCTAATCTAGTTGAAGTAGTCATTGCATTGGGACACGAGCTAGTGGTTGGGATTTGATTACACCTACATATGTCTTCAATGTTTTTAGTATTTGAATTGTATTTTGCAGCTGCTATACAATGTACTTGTAAATTCTATAATGTGATAACATTCATGACTGGATATTTTTATTGATGAAATGGTTTTAAATTAATTATTGATGTACTTATGATGTGTTTACGCTTGAAATGGGCCAAAATGATTGATGCTCTGCTTGAGGTGTGTTGTTGCTTGAGCCAACAATTTTATAATGAGTTGATGTGATTTTCCTAACATGTCACTTTCCTAGGGCATGTGCTCGAATGTCCTTGGGATGTACGAGTATGTGCTCGATAGAAGTGGGATGTTACAAGTTGGTATCAGATCCCAAGTTTAGTGTCTTACATGGGCGTTTTTCGAAATATATGTCAAGTTACATGCATTTTAGACATATAACAGGAGGTAGTAGTAACTGATCCCTAGTTTGAGTCGTATTTATATGAGTCACACACATGAACATTTGTTAAGAGTTTGAGCTAATAGAAATAGTGAGACGAATGATGATCTGTCAGAATGTGAGAAAAATGAAAGTTTATGGATATTTAGAAATGAGAAATAGTACATAGTTAGATATGACAGATAAAGATTCAACGCATTATTGGTGGATCTGTTATTGAACACAATATCAATATTTTACTACAGTGATATATCCTCGAATGTGATTTAGATGTGAATTCATTGTCGTGGATTGTTTGAGGAAAAATGAGATACAAGTAGAAATGATGAGATTAAGGTATACAGAAAAATGGAATAAAAACAAAAAATTATTATGACCTTAAGAAGATTAACTTGGAACTAAAATGGTTGTTTGATTAATGTGACAAGAGTTGTGATACTCCATAAGAATATATTAGTGGAATTGAGATCAGAATTTTAGGATGATTATGCATCTATAATTCTGAATTGATTGCTAACATACGTATGTATGAAGATATAAATGATAATTGTAAGGTGAGATAAATAATAGCAATATATGTAGAAGTTGTCAGGGTTAAGTTGATTTGTTATTGTGAGTACATATCTAATAATAAGATCGCTATGACAAGTGAGAATATTGAGCACATATGTATGATTGTAAAGAATTGCTCTGATCATGTAAGGTATGGTAGTAATTGATCTTATTGAGATATTATGAATAGTTAAAATCGATCTTGTTGAGGTAATATGGCTGAAAAACAATGATGAAAATAGTTGATTGATAAGGATTACGTGAATAATATAGGTGATGGTAGCAAGAAATCTTCTTTCGAAGAAGACTTTCACTGAATTAGGTTAAGTAGACCAAATGGTTTACTTATGAGAATAAATGAATATTTAATGAATTAGAAGTGAATATTGGAGTCAGATAGCTATAAGACTCAGTTGCTAGAAAAATGAATATATTATAAAGAGTGCATGTGTCGTATCTGTTGTAAAGTATCAAACTATGTTATTGGATTCTAGAATTGGAGATAATACTACTACTATTGCTAACGGAACTAAGGTCTATGAGGTATTCAATATTCATATATTCCAAAGGTACAAGTTAGACTTGACATATGTATTCTGAAAATTGAGAGTTGCAAATAAATTGAAACGTGTGGAGAAACTAGTATGAATGACTAGACATTAGAATAAGCCAATGAGAAATTAGAGGAAATCGAATGAATGGAGAAAATTATTCGAGAAAAGAAGTCAATCGAGAGACTGAGAAAAAAAGAGATAATATTACTTGATTTGAGCAACTAGTTGCTTAAGAATTTTAAGAACAAGTTATAGGCATCTCGAGTTATTTGGGATACCTTTAAGGGTTGACAAATGCCTTGGCTTCAATTATGACATTGAGGAATAAAATGTTCCAACCTTACTTGGATCAATTAATGATTGTGATCATAAATGATATTTTGAGTGTATTCGAAAAGTTAAGAGAAACATTTTAAACATTCGAGGTTAGTCGTACTTATCATGAGGGAGAAACAATTATATGTCAAGTTTAGTAAGTATGAATCTTGGTTGGATTAAGGAATATATTGGGTTCATATAGTAGTTGAACATGGCATATTGGGAAACCCAAAGAAAATAGAGATAATGAAGATGTGAGAAACTTTAAGGAATGTATATATATGAGATTCGGAGTTTTCTAGGATTAGCCAGATATTGGATACTACCAAGAGTTATTGAGGGGTTTCTACTGACCTTAGCCCTTAGACAAAACTTTTGAGGGATTAAAACACCAAATAATTACAATACCGGTGTTAGTTATTCCATCTGGATTTGGAGATTTCGTATTATATAGTGATGTACCACATCAGGGATTAAGATGTAATCTAATGCAATATAATAAAGTGATTTTATATATGCATTAAGACAATTAAGGTCTCATGAGTTGAATTATTTGATACATGATTTAAAAATTGCGATAGGAGAAATTGTTTTGAAAATTTAGAGACAATGTATATGACTAAACTTTTTGGATATTTATATAGATCATTAAAGTTTGAGAAAAAAATGTTGAGTCAAAAAGAATTGAATACGAGACTAAGATAATGAATAGAGTTACGAAAAGATAATGATTGTATAAATTAGTATTATCCAATAAAGCTATTGAATTATCTGATGTATTAAGTAGAAATTTCAATAGTAGCATAACACAAATTTCAATATCGAGATTATCAAATCTAGTGCTATAAAGAACATAAAATGATCGAGTTGGAATTGGGGCAAAATGAAGTGTTATTAGCAACATTAAATTTAAAATCAGTTTTACATGAAAGGATTAACAAAGCCCAAAGTAAGGATTCAAAATTGTGAATCTTATTAAGGAATTGTGAATGAATCCGGATTTTTATTTTGAATAGGAAAATTGATATTTTGTGATAGTAGTAGAAAGTTTGAGTACCTGATACAGATGATTGAGCAAAGAGATTATTAAAGAATGCACAAATAGCAACCTATACTATACATCCTAGTAGTAATATGCTAAAACAACATTTATCAACCAAGGATGAAGAACGGAGTGGCTGAATGTGTGATTGAATGTTTGATTTGCCAACAAATTTAACTATTGGAGATATGTTCAGAGTTTATATTTTAGGAGTTCTTAGGAACTTGTGATCAAAATATAGCCCTGATTGAATTTGTTTATAAAAATCATTATCACAGTGGTATCAATAGGACACAATATGAGGCATTATACGACAGAAAGAGCCATCCACAATTATATTAAAATGAAGGAGGACTAAGAATAGTTGAAGGCCATAATGGATTCGAGATACATTTGATAAGGGAAATGAATCTGTAGTAGGAATTGAGTGAATCAAAATAAAAAGCAGTTCAGTAAAAAGGGTATACTAAGCTTAAAATACATTATTCCATATGAAATTATTAAGAGAATAGGACCATTGACATATGAGTTAGTATTACCAACAAAGATGTCTCAGATTCACAATGTGTTATATGTAAGTATGTTAAGAAATATCGATATGATCCGAAATAGGTGTTATCGACTTAGGAAGTGAAAATTTTGAGTAATCTGAGATATATTAAGGAACCAATTAAGATAGTGGAATAACTAAATAAGTAATTGAAAGACCTAGTGAGTCTATTGGCTATAGTCAATTGGAAGAAAGTATTTGAGTAACGTAGCAACATAGGAAATAGAGGAGCATATGAGGAGACTATTCCCACCTATTTGAACAACCAGGTAAGAATTTTGAAGATGAAATTTCTTAAGGAGGAGAGAATTGTAACATCCCATTTTTCCCATGTTAAGGGTTAGAACCCTAGAATACTTAATATGAGAGATAATATTAAGAAACTAGGAAATGCATTTCATGCTAATGCATTATTAGCATACATACATATAAATTTGATAATTGCACACATTAGAATGATTGTTTATGCAATCATTTGACTTATTCCGGGTATAAATGATTTTTAAATGATTATGATGTGAGTAGTGAATATTTTGTTTTAAAAATTGATTTAGAGAGTATAATTATTGATTTAAAATTTGTGGTGAAATTTTGGTAAAAAAATTCTAAAATTATGAGTATTTTTGCACTAGGAAAAATGCCAAGTGGCAAGACAATTGATTTATGGTAGTATAAATAAGTTTTAAATGACAGTTGAAATAATTGACAAATGGTATTAGGATTTGTTGAGAATGTGACATTGAAAATTGGGTGACAATTGGATTAGAAATTGGGTAACAAATGGACTAGAGATTAATGGTATTGAGTACCATTATTAAAAGATTTCATTTTGATTTTTAAATGGTAAGTGTCAAATGGACTAGAGATTAATGGCATTGAGTACCATCATTAAAAGATTTCATTTTGATTTTTAAGTGTTAAGTGTCATGACACATGTTATGACACCCACCAAGCAATTTTTACCTTGCTTTTAACCCACCCACGACATTTACGTCTTAAAAGACCATCTTTTTTCTTTGTCTTTGACGTTGCCATATGCTCTCTTCCTCTTCATTTTTTTTCTTCACTCACGATCTTCTCACCCTTACCCTCATGACGTTGAGTTCTTGCTTTCCTTCACTTTGTTTCTTCATGATCTTTGCTATCTCATCTTGATATTAAAAACCTAACCTATTCCCCCCAGAAGAGTTGATGATCAAGTGAGCCATGGAAAGCTAGGGTCACTTGATTTTGAAGAGATTGTAGTTTTATCAACTAAGTTATACTTTGATCCTCATGGGTAGTTGTAAATTAATCGAATATGATGAATGATTTCCGATTTGATGACCATGATCATGGAGCTTCATATATGCTTTAACGTAGGTATAAACATAAAGAGATTTATATTCTAAATTTTAGTGTGTTAATGTTATTTATGAGTTGTTTAATAAAAGCATTTTTGATGATTATTTAGTGATGGATTGATTGCGATAGTGGTGTTTGAAGTGTGCTGGATGTTGATGAACAAATGGATACATCATGTTCTATCTTTGTGTAAATGATAAATAACAATTTATGAGTTGTAGTATGGATGATTTTATGTTGAAATTGAGATGAGAATGAAGAGGAAATGATGTAAAGTTGATGAACTATGCATAAGATGGTTTCAATGTAAGATTTAGGAGTTAAAAATCTGAAAAAATGAACAAAAAATTGATGGAATATAGCTGTAGTGTTTTCACGGAACATGCATCAATATTTTGGCCATATCTTAATTGTACATATCCAAATGGGATGATTTTAATTTTAGATTAAACTAGAGATGGATGGCTATAATTTTCATGAAGGAATTGAATTTGAATTCTATCTCTAAGGGTTTCGAAATTTGGGTTGAAGTTGAGTATAGTGTGAGAACAGTCTGTAGTATGTTAGGTATAACTTGTAAAATACCGAACCAAACTGTATGAAATTGAAGTTTTTAGAAACTTAAGACATATAGGAACATTTGTTTAGAAGAATGTACTACCTAAATACCTCATTTTCTTTATCAAAATGGCCATGTAAAATTGATTCGAAAATCTATTTTGAGAAAAGTTGGAATGATGTTTGAATTAGGGATTATCAGGTAAATACATGATAGTGATAAAGGGGTAGCTGCACGATTGTGCTTATCGTTTGGTAGTTACATGATCATGCATAAACAGGATCGTGCACTACTGTCTTCTTAACTTACCATAGTGTTTTTGGTCTTAATTGAGGTTTGAAATGAACCTAGATGGTTGCTTAAGTAAGTGGTTAAGTGATTGATAAGTTTAGGTTATTAATTGACATTAGAATTGAAAAATGGATTGACTTGATATGAATCTATCTCAATTTGGAAGTTATGAGTTATTAATGATGTAAAAGTGTTCTTATGAATGAAATGACTTAGGTATGAATGAAGGAATGACAATTGAGAAATTGTGTGGATGTATATTGCTAGGAAAGAATTGGTAAATGTATGATTGATGAATAGATGATTGATAACCTGAGGGTAACCAAGTTTCACAAGATATGATATATGGATGATCATAAGATGTGAATAAAGGAAATATATCTGAGAGCATGCATTATACATATCACATATACATATGCATATGATTGAGTATTCATGAAAATGTACAAATTAGTACTGTGTAAATGTGTATGTATTGCATAATATAGAAGAACAATTAGAGTGACAACATCTAGACATTACCAAGAAGTCAAGGTAATAACTATCTAGAGCATACTGTGAGTCAACCTAGATGCGTAAACTCAATTATATATGTGTTTATGGTTAAGTTATATGTGTAGTAAGTAATCTAAATGCTCTCACTAAGATTCTCTATCTTTGTGTAAATGTCAATTATTGAATTATTATTAATGTGAATGTGTTAATTTCAAACTTTGATAGTTCGAGGCATTTGATGTATGAGAATCACGTTGGAAGTGCTCATTGTATGTGAATCTGACAAAAATAAGTATACTCAATATGATTGTTGAATGCCGGACTTAGGTCTGATGGAAATGTGAAAGTAAATTTGTAAATGAATAAATGTGACTAATTGAATATATGAGATTTGATGCATTTCATATATGATATGCATGATCAGATAAAGATAGTTGTGACCGGAGTAGCTAGTGAAAAAGAGCTTAAATCTCAAAATGTGGTAAGAGCCTCAGTCTCACTATGTAAAATGAGCCCAGTATCCACAATAGATACCGAACAGTTATCAATGAGCCCGACATCCCTAATGGATATGGGACAATTAAAAAGGCCCTCGATTACAAAAAAGTAACAATGAAAGTGAGTCATATGTGTATATGTAAACTAATATGTGTTATATGAATGTTTGGAATGAAATAATTGAACTATTCTGATTATGAAGATGTGAAATCATATACACAATATGATTGATTGAAATGAATTAATTGTACTACTATGAACTGGAAATTTGTAATAATGGATACAATGGTATTTGTTCAATATGTGATATGACTTATCTGTAAATTGAATGTGAATTATGAATTGT